>APFE030226379.1:79224-103576 GCA_000404065.3 Pinus taeda | reverse complement strand
CTATATTGTATGAATGTGTGAGTGACAAGGAGGAAAGAGAAAGGCATAACGTTGCTACAAGGTTTGACATGTCGTTAGTTGAGAACCATCATAGTAGCAAGGTAATTAATCATAATCTTTAAAAATATTATGACTATGCAAATGGTATGAAAATGGAATTTGTATTTACCACGTTTTGAGTAACACGATGATATTATTTAATGGAATTCATACCTTTTGGAATATTCATTTGGATGGTGGTAAAGAATGACCTACCACTGATAATTACTATTATTAATATGTTTATGCTTTGGATATTTGTTGTATGAATGGAAATTATAAAGGTTTGGAATTGGCAATTCATGGAAAACATGAATGAGTACATGTTGGGAATGTATTAATCCACGTGGATATTGGTGGTCATCTGCTTATTCCACTTGGATCGCCAACACTATTTCCTTTCAGATTCCTTAATTATAGCACCACTTTCAATTTTTGGTAGTTTTCGGGTCCTAATCTTTCGAAGTCATTTTGAGGTCCTAAAAGATGTTTTATGGGAAAATGGAGAGATAAAAAAAGTGCTAGAATTTGTTTATTATATTTTAGTTTAGACTTGTCGTGGAGATATTTGAAATGAGGTAATATAATAGTCAAATGGAGATTGTATGCCAAAGTTACAACCCTAAGAAGTTAGCGGTCCAACTTACCCCAATAGGGCCAAAAATCGTTGGCGCATCTTCTCCTAGGGTTAGGGCTTCACACTTCTTCTTTATCATAAAATGCCTTCAAGCCTCATTGTATAACAATTAAGAAGGGATGTAGCTGTCACATCTCTTTTTAGAGATAAACTACCATTACCTGAGCTAGTTTGTTCCATTTTGCATGTAAACGATTTTAAGTACTTGTTATTAATTAATTGAAGTTATGTTCTTTTGTTGTATCTCTGAGTTATGTTTAAACCTATATTTCATTTCATTCCTTCATAAATATGGATCAGTGGTATCAGAATGGTCTTCTCTTAATCTATTTTTTGTGCATGTCCTCACTGAGGTTAGTGTAAAAGGAGTTTGGAATTGAACTAGTTGAGCCCTTTCAAGACTGTCCCCATCGACACCGATAGCCTCCCATGGAGAAAGAAAAGAAAGTCAAGGGAGCAGGAGATCCTATCAAATTGTTGCTCGAATAAGCCATCGAGTGGTAAAGGAACGAGATGATGAACAATTTTGCCCAGATCCCTTGATAGATGCCAATAGATGAAACATCTTCATCCAATAGTCACTTCGAAGTTGCCGCCCCCTTTAAGGTACAAGTTAACTTTGATATTTTGATATTCCAAGGTCAAATAGATGCATATTTTGAATATAAATAATTAAATATACTAGAAGGTTACTTTTCGGTCCATAGTTTCTCCGAGAGGGAAAATATTACTTTTGTATTGCTTAAAGTTTTCCCCCATGTTAAGGATTGGTGGAAAACATACTGTGGGAAAAGGGTCGAGGAACCCTCTCTATTTACAACGCACTCTCTTGGAGCTCTTTCTAGCAAGAAATTTTCAAGGAACAATATTACTCTGTGGGGAGCTACAAAGACAACTATATATAAAGAACTACACTATGACAACAAAAGGACCAAGATGTGCATGAGATCACATATATTTTTCATAGTCTATGCACAAAGTTGGGTATCAAATACTTTAAGTGACATTTGGTGCTCAAGTATTGTAGTTGTCTACACAAATACATTCATTAAGAAATGGAGTTCCTTGACATATCCTCGCTTGGTGCAACATACTGATATGTTGAAAAAATTGAACAAAAATTTAAACAAAAGAAGTGCAACTTTAAATCTGTGAATCTGAAGCAGGGAAAGAGCACCCCCAAGCTATAGAACAAAGGGTAGAACCAAGGTGGAACAACCTAGGACAACACATTGAAGCCAAAAGAAAATAATCACACCACAAAGACGAAGAAGGATACAGGAAAGTGGTGTGAGTTCCACAAGGTCCCCACCCACAACACATATGAGTTTCATGCCAAGCAGTCATTGCTGGTCAAGTTAAAATATTCTGAGTGTGATGCATGTTCTGATCTTGAGAAAAAACCTGACAAGGGGAATGACAAGGGGAAGAAGATTATTGACGTAGAATCTAGTGCCATTGTTGCCACCACCAAGGTCTAAAATACTGAGCCCGAAGATCCAGAGGACGGGGAGCATCTCTTCCACTTACAGATGTGGGTGAAGGTTTCTTTGTTGCAGTTCAATGTTGATAGTGGAAGCCAAAAGAACCTCATCTCAGTAGAGTTTGTTATGCAGTTGGGCCTGCTAACCACACCACAACTACCAACCATATAGCATCGGTTGGCTCCACCAAGGACGAGATCTCCCTATCATCCAACAATGTCACCTTCCCTAAAACATTAACCCCTCCATGTATGAAGTACTATGTGATGTTCCTCCTCTTGAATTTTATGATGTTTTATTAGGCCAACCATATTTTGGAAGCATCATGCTATGTATGAGTCCAAGCCTCACACTGTTATTATTGAAAATGGCAACAAGAAATGCTAAAAATAGAAAAGCTATAAATAGCATTGCTATAAATAACATTTCAGGTACTAGTGTTGGACATAGAAACAAGGAATGAAAAATGGAAGTGCTAAAAATAACATTTCTATAAATAGAATTTCGGGATACATTCCAATTTTAGTTAGTCCCTAAACTAAAATTGAGAAGTAAAATTCGAATTTTATCTTAGCAGCTATTTGTAAAATAATTAATTAATTCATCTTGAGTTAATTTGTTGTAGAAAATCAAACATGAAGTCTATGTGGGGACATGCAACAGTTTCTCCATTGATTCAAGAAGTTATCCCTTGATTAAAGAGATAAGGATGAGTTGTAATTAGTTGGCTCAGTTAACTGAGTCAAGTCCAGTTAGATTATTTCAAATAGTTTGTTGAACTAATTGTGAGTTTAGTTAGTTAATGCTTGCATGCATGTAACTGCTGCTCTCCAGATAACTGAATATTCTCTCATAAATAACTAATGCATGTCAGTTCAATTAGAGACCCAGTTGATATCAGAGGAAAGGACAATGTACTATTAGTTGGAGGATTTTTTCTATATAGGAAATTCATCCATGCAGAAGGAATTATCTCCTTTAGGTTTGTGCAGTTATTTCCGAGCCAAGTGAGCAGTGTGAGGTGGGAATTCACACAAGTGGAAGCACTAGACCCTAGGAAAAACTGTGCAAGGAAATAGGAGGCTTGGAGGGCAGAGGAGAAGGTTTGTGAGAAGCCTTTGACTATCTATGAGCAGCAGAGGGATTGTAATGAGAGTTGGATAGCTTGTGAGCTAAAGCTTTGTGTAATTCAGACATATTTCCACTTGTATGATATTACAGAGATTGGGGTTTTTAGGTTGAGGCATTTCCTAGAGTATTCTTCTGTGTTCATGTGTGATTTCTTTCTCATTCTCAGTTATATGTCTTCTATTTTATCTTGCTCATATTCGATTAACCTTCCGCAAAGTTTGTTGTAGAAGTAGATCTTGTATTTTGCTTTCTTATATTGCATAATCTATTGATCTATAGTGAGAATTTCTACATGGTATCAGAGCTAGCTGACTTTTAGAAAAATTCTACATGGTATCAGAGCAAAGGTGATCAAAGGAGAGAAAAATATACAAGAAGGGAGAAGTTCCAAGTTTGAGGTTCCTAAATATAGAAATCGAGTTCTTATCACATCTCAATTTCACAATTGGCATTCAACAGTTTAAGACTCAAGTATGCCCTTGATGGTAGCTCGAATTATATAGCCTGGAAGGATCACATGGAAGCAGTGTTAGAGGACAACGGTCTAAAGGACTTCATTGATCAAGAAGTCCCCAATCTGGTAGTAGCTAATGCTACAGAATTAGCACAATGGAAGAAATGTGTGGCTAGAGGAAGGAGAATCCTCCTGGAGGGAGTTCAAGACCACATTTTCTCAAGCCTCCATGGGAAGGAGATACTATTTTTGATGTGGAAAACATTGAAAGATCTATATCAGAACAACAACGATCAAAGGAAGCTGGTGCTAAAAGACAAGCTTTGGAAAATCAAGTGTGAATAGGGTGACACGATCTCTACATATCTGAACAAGCTCACCACCTGCAGGGATAAGCTTGGAAGTGTAGGGATCATGACAACTGATGATGACATGGTGTGTCTTGCAATCCTTGGTCTTCCTAAGAGCTGGCATAGCTACCAAGAATCAGTTAATGGAAGAGAAAAACTGTCATATTGGGAACGACTTTGGTCGAATTTGATGCAGGAGGAGATAAGAAGAAGCACCAGAGATGGATCCTCATCAAAGCAAGATGATGAGGAAAATCTAGCCTTAGCGAGTAAGGAAATGAAAGGGAAGGAGAAGGATTCTCATCCCAAATCGAGTTCTTCCCATGGTGGGAAGAAGTTTGACAAATCAAAAGTGCAATGCTTTCATTGTCATGAGGTGGGCCATTTTGCAACAAATTGTCCATTGAAGAAATCCAAGATGGGATCTAAGGAAGGATCTGAAGGTGAGGCATTGGCCTCACAGTTCGAATTGGATTTCACCCTCTTCACATGCATGGTTTCATCCATGGTGGGATGTGGTTGGTTTCTTGACAGTGGAGCTTATTTTCACATGACCGACAACAAGAGTTTGTTTAGAACCTTGAAGGAGAAAGATCTCCAGATACTCATAGTGATGGGTAATGATGAAAAGTATAGTGTCTCAGGTGTAGGCACGATTGTTTTTTAGAGGGAGCATGGAGCTCACATTACCTTGATCGATGTCAAGTATGTACCAGGACTGAGGAAAAATTTGGTGTAGATCACAATGTTGGAAGACAAAGGCTATGATGTAGTCTTCAGTAAGGGAAAGGTTTTCCTTTGACACATCACCACAAGACAGGTTAAGCAGATCGGTTCACGTGTGAAGAACCTGTATGCTCTTGAGTTTAAAGATGCATGCAAAGCCTTGAGGAGCAAGGAAACTAATGGAGACTTGGTGGTTGAGAGGGAGAGTACATTACCTCTCAACATGCAGCACCAGAAGAAGTCTCAGACAATTGTGGAGGAGCCACAATTGGTGAAGCAACTTCAGGAGGTTGTGGAGCAGCCACAACTTGAGAAGCTGAGAGGAGATTGAGTGGAGGCATCCACTTATGTAGAGACATCCAGTAGGGAGAAATTTCAAGCCAAGTGGGCAGAGGGATCACATGCATCCATACCTCTAGGTAGGAGGTGGGGCGATGTGGACTGACAGTCCTAAGAAGGCTAGAATAGGGATAGGATCATTAAGGTACCCAACCCCTTTGCTTAGACCTTGCTACAGGAGCCCCGATGAGGAGTAGGAGTAATGGCTGAGTGGGTAGAGACAAATGCAGATGGAGCGATAGAGAAAGCTACAGTGCAGGAATCCCAGGACAGTGCAGAGCTAGCAGGTTGCAACAATGCAAGAGGCACATGAGTGTTGCACCAGTGCAGGATGGCAGAGAGAGGTGTGCAGTGATGCGAGATGCATAGAGTGTTGTAGTAGCTCAGATGTCACAGAGGGAGCACTTGTCAGTAACAGATGGAGCTTTAGCTTCAGAGGTTGTTTCTAGCCCAAGAAGGAGGTCAGTTGGGATAATTTTTTTGTTTCTAGAGTTGTTGGAGCAACAACACTTGGGAGAAGTGTTGCATGCAAAACATTCCAAAGGTTCAGGATCAGGTTCGAGTTGAATTACTTTCTTGTGGAGAGGGAGTGTTGAAAATGGAAGAAAGAAATGTTAAAAATAGAAATGTTATAAATAACATTGTTATAAATAGCATTTTAGGTACTAGTGTTGGACATAGCAACAAGGAATGAACAGTGGAAGTGCTAAAAATAGCATTTCGGGATACATTCCAATTTTAGTTAATCTCTGAACTAAAAGTGAGAAGTAAAATTCGAATTTGACCTTAGCAGTTGTTTGTAAAACAGTTAATTAATTCATCTTGAGTTAATTAGTTGTAGAAAATCAAACATGAAGTCTATGTGGGGACATGCAATAGTTTCTCCATTGATTGAGGAAGTTATCCATTGATTAAAGAGATAAGGATGAGTTGTAATATTGAGTTGTAAGGATGAGGAACTAATCTAACAGAGTCAAGTCCAGTTAGATTAGTTCAAATAGTTTGTTGAACTAATTGTGAGTTCAGTTAGTTAATGCTTGCATGCACGTAACTGCTGCTCTCCAGATAACTGAATTTTTTCTCATAAATAACTCATGCATGTCAGTTTAGTCAGAGACCCAGTTGAGATTAGAGGAAAGGACAATGTACTATTAGTTGGAGGATTTTTCCTATATAGGAAACTCATCCATGCAGAAGGAATTATCTCCTTCAGGTTTGTGCAGTTATTTCTGAGCCAAGTGAGAAGTGTGAGGTGGGAATTCACACAAGTGGAAGCACTGGACCTCAAGAAAAACTGCCCAAGGAAACAAGAGGCTTGGAGAGCAGAGGAGAAGATTTATGAGAAGCCTTTGACTGTCTATGAGTAGCAGAGGGATTGTAATGAGAGTTGGATAGCTTGTGAGCTAAAGCTTTGTGTAATCCAAACATATTTACACTTATATGATATTACAGAGATCGAGGTTTTTAGGCTGACGCTTTTCCTAGAGTATTATTTTGTGTTCATGTGCGATTTCTTTCTCATTCTCAGTTATATGTGTTCTATTTGATCTTGCTCATATTCGTTTAAGCTTCTGCAAAGTTTGTTGTAGAAGTAGATCTTGTATTTTGCTTTAGTATATTGCATAATCTGTTGATCTATAGTAAGAATTTCTACATGGTATCAAAGCTAGCTGATTTGTAGAAAAATTCTACAGTTATTATTAATTTGGGAAAAAAACTATACATGATAACAGAGGTAGCCGCACCTACCACCATCTCTTTGATAGTTTCTAAGAAATGTAGTAAGATCATCTCCCAAATTGGGAAATTTGTTTTCTTTCTCATTCATTCTCAAAGTAAGGGGAATATTTTGGCCACATCCATGGCCCCCGAAAAGTGTCCCTCCACATGATAGAAGTAAGTTGATGAGGTTGTGGAAGAATACAGGGACATATTCTCCCCACCCACAGGAGTATCCTTACATTATCAGGTCAAGCACTCGATCGATTTGATTCCTAGAGATCCTCTACCCAATGGGACAATATACCATTGTTCTCTTCTAGAAAATGAGGAAATCAAGCGACAGATCTAGGAACTACTATAAAAAGGGCACATCTGACCAATATCCTCACCTTGTGGGAGCCTAATTGTACTTGTACAAAATAAGGATGGGATCTAAATACTATGCATTGATTATTAGAAACTGAATAAAATCATTGTTAGGAATAGGTACTCGATCCCACGGACTGATGACCTTCTTGACTCGCTCAAGGGGGCCAAGTATTTCAACAAGATTTATTTGAAGTCTAGATATCACTAAGTTCCAATAGAGGCCACAGATGTATGGAAGACCACCTTCAAATCCAAGGAGAATGTTTTTGAGTGGTTGTTCATGCCCTTCAAGTTGAAAAATGCCCCTACAACTTTTATAAGCTAATGGATGACATCTTGTAGCCTTTTTCCAACTCATTCATGGTTGTATATTTGGATGACATCCTGATCTTGAAAAAGAGTTGGGAAGATCACTTGCAACATATTCAACGATTCCTTTAAACCCTGTGGCAACATAAGTTATGTACCAATGTGCATAAATGCTCCGTTGGAATGAACCAGACCTAATATTTGGGCTAAATAAGTAACAAGAAAGGCATGTACGTGGATTTGTCTAAGATCCAAGGCATTCATGATTGGCCATCATCGACGATTATGAAAAAGCTTCAAATCTAATTGGGCCTTGCCAATTTATACTAGATATTTATGTTGGGCTTGACTCAAGTTACAAAGGCCAGAGCAAGAGAACAATTTTTTTGGCCTGAGCCAATGCAAAAGGAATTTGTTGAATTGAAACAATACCTTTGTTTTGCACCAATCCTCACCTTCCCAAACCTATGAAAACCATTTGAGATTGAGATAGATGCCTCAGATTATGTGATTACTACATTCCTCACTCAATAAGAGCACCTAGTGGCCTATCACAGTGAGACACTATCTGTTATTGTTCATAGGTACCCCACCTATGATAAGGAGAAGTACTCTATCTTGTAGGTCTTCCTGTAATGGAAGAATATATATTATGGGTAAGGATAGGATCATACACACAGATCACCAGTCTCTTCAATTTATGCAGACACAGGGAAACTTGTAGAATAATTACCATTATAAATGGTTGACATACCTGCAACAATTCCAACTGAGCATAAAGTACAAAAAATGGAAGCATCAATCATGCTGCAAATTGTAACACCCTCCTTCCACATCCACCCAATTAACCATGCCAGCCAAGGTAAACATGAGACGAGAGGCTACTGTGACCATATTCGACCTCCTAGGTGACCTTAAGGAAGTGTAATTGACGAAACATCACACACAGTCATCCAACATCATCAACGAAACCCTCAAGAGACAAGTCAACCACTTAGATAGCCTGTCCTTGGGTCCCATTGTTGTTTTGGACCTATTAGGCCATAGTTGTTCTCATGCTATGAGCAAGGGAGTGACTAGAGACCTAAAGTTACTCTCATAGGCCTGATTGCCAATGAATGTGGACAAAAGTTTCTAGTTTTGTGGCAGCGACCTCGAGATTTAAACCACTTTTTCAGGCCCAGAGCCCAGGCCACTGCCCATAATGGAATGAAAGATCATAATCAATTAAAGTATACAGAAAAAATGAAGAAAAAATAATAAACTCAAAAATACCTTAACCGGATCCCTACTAGCCATGACAGACATTTCATCAAACATGTCATCAACATGTAACCTATAGGTGTAAACAATAGAATTAAGTGTAGGGATCTCATACTTATCTGAGAATCACTATAAACTGTTATTCCCTCATGTCATTTGCTGCATATTCATCTATTAGGTCATAGGCACATTACCCATTCATATACAAGTGAAAACATGCTGAGATCCAAACATAGATGTTGTCACAAAATGTGAATATAACCAACATAATAGGAACATAAGTACAATAAATGTATCAACCATCAAAATCCATATATACATCAATACATTTACACATGAAAATCAATGGAGTGAATATCTTATTAATCAATGTAATGAACCAATTGGAGATAGGACTACCACATTCCACCCAACCATAGAATGGTTGAGCCAAATATCTCTTCAGCCATTAACCCCCGTGCCATATTCCAAGTATGAGTGTGGGACTCAAATCAAAATAACTCAACCAGGGCATACTAAGGCTAAACCACCTCACCCTCATCAATAGAAACTAAGCTTTACTATAACCCATCCCAGATCACTAGGCCAACACAATGAACACATAATAATAGCCTTTACCATGATCTCCACCTGATCACTAGGCCAAGCAAGCATGGATGCCACAGGATTTCTCCACCTACATGTGAGGAATTTTCCTGTGTCCTAGTCTCTCAGGCTTTACTGCAATCCAAACCTAGATCATAGGCCCTAAGCCGATACCCACTCTCTTGGCTTTACCGCATATCCCAAACACGGTATTGCTAGGCCCAACAGAGAGAAAACCACCTCTTGGCTTTACCATATATCCCGCTATTCACAGGCAAGAATTCCTAGACCCACCAAGGCAACACAATCCTAGCTTTACCACAACCTACATTCTGGCTCAAGGGTCACTAGGCCAGTGGCTTTACCATCATCCAAAGTCCAATTTAGGGACCACTAGGCCATGTGATCTATCATTTGGAGATCCATCCCACTCAGCTTCGAATCCATCTGACAATCCATCTCAAGCAAAACATGAGAACCCCATCACACCATGGCTATCTGAAAATGGCAAGGCTAGGCTAAAAAGCACTGTTACACATGGAAAAACCCATCCCATGATATAAAAGAACCAGATGCAATATCATGCATGCCAAATATAACAAGGAAAATATACATGCAAGTCGATACCTGCAATGAAGCCTATTGTACCTACGTGATCCCGCCTTTCCCTACATGATATTTGCCTCCTCTTGCCTTCTTTGCCTTTCTTGCTCAAATGCCAAAGTGCTCCAAGAAAAATCTAAGTATCCAAGAGTATGAGAAAGAGAGAATAACGAGAGTGCTCCAAAACTACACTGACAAAAGGTTACCAACTGATCCTCAGAAACCTTTTTATCAATGAGGCCTCTATTTTATTCATTTTCTATTATTTTCCTTCATTTTCCTCCTCACATGAAACCTGTGACCTTTCACCTCCTTTTCCTCCTAATTTCCATTATTTTCATAAATAATTGTGCCAAAAATAGCATTTTGCCTTTCCAAATCCTTAGCCATTTCCTTTTCCAATTCCCTTAGCCATAAACAACCAAATGAACACCCCATAGGATGTCCTACCCAACATTCAGATTGGAATAAGTGTCCCATTCATCCGTGGTTATTGTTTTTAACTTTTATTACATGAAATTTTCACTAGGGTTGTTACAAAAATTGCCTCAGTCGACCCATGATTATGGCACTAAGTATAGTTATCAACTCTTGTAGGCACGTGACCTATTGGTAAACAAAACTATATGAAAATGACTCAATGTTCACTGCTTCCTACAATATGTTGATGGTTGGAAAGCCAATACTATACTTCCACCTTTAGGAGGGAATGTTGTGTTATTTGAGACATCTTTGTGTTCCTTCAAAGTGAGCATGCCAAGCTGATTTGGGAGGTGCATTACAATAGTGTCGTAGGAAAATTTGGTGTTGAGAAGACAATGACAGTACTACAGAAATATTTTTATTGGTGAAAACTCCAATAGGATGTTGGACAATATATCAGATCTTTCACTGCCTATGCCATTGCCAAGCAAACCATTAAGAAGCAAGGCTTATACACTCATTTACCTACTCCTATCCAAGCTTGGGAATCCATCTCCATGGACTATAAGGTTGGCCTCCATTTTACCAAGCATGCTAATGATTGTGTATTTGTAAATTGTGGCCGCCGATAGATTTTTTAAGATGATCATGTTGATGGTCTTCAAGAAGATCATCATAGCATAAGGCATTTCCAAACTCTTCTTTGAACGAGTTTGAGTTAATTTTGGGACTCCAAAGAACATTATATCAAATCAATATAGCAGGTTCCTGAGCATATTTTGGTTGAGCCTCCGGTCATTGTTGGGAACTAAGCTCACCAAGTTGACTACTTTCCATTCGAAAACTGATGGCCAGACAAAGGTTTTCAACAGGATGATAGTGCACATACTATGCATGCACAACTCCAAGCATCCAAAAACATGGGACATGAGTCTTCTCTATATGATACATAGCTATAACAAAGCCCTCCATACCTCTACTAGCCACAACCCCTTTCAAGTGGGCATGGGATTTCAATCATTGTTTCCCATTGATGTGGCAATGCCTCTTGTGACTACATAGGTAGGATCTACACATGTTCAGTTTGAAGCTGATAAAGCCACCAAAATTATTGAACACATCCAACACATATGCTAGCAAGTCCATGTTATCTTGGATAAAGTAAATTCTAAGTACAAATAATGTCATGATCGTTATTGGGTGAGACATAAGTTTCAAGTGGGAGATAAAGTTTGGTTACATTTGTAGAATGAACACCTTACTAGATCCCATCAGAAGTTTTTACCACTCTGGTATGGGGCTTACACCATGACCAAGGCTATCGGTAACAATGATTTTGAGCTCAACATTCCCACATTCCTTGGCCTGCACCCAATGTTGAATGTGGACAGCCTTTGGCCATACTTTCTAACATTGTTGGACTTATCAAACATTGTTGGGTACTTGACACCAATAGAGCTCAACCAAGATTGCATTGAACAAACCATGATTGGCAAGATCATGGACACATAGATTAATGACATTTGCCTATAGAGGATCCAAATGTATTGGGTTGTCAAAGTCGGCTAGCTCATGTACCAAGGCAAGTGGATCACCAGGGACCAAGTTTGGTAGAAGTTTCCCCATCTTATGGACTCAACAAAATGGGTACCATTACTTCCTAAGGGGGAGGATTGATCTGGGTGGATATTGGTGGCCACCCACCTATTCCAGTTAGACTCAAAACATTGTTTCCTTAATTCCAACAAAAAATATATATTATTTGCATTTTTCGGTTCCTAATTTTCTGAAGCCATTTTGAGGTTCTAAAAGATAGAAACTGACGAGAATAAATTTCACTTATTTTTTTTTCTCCTCACGGAGATCTTAAAAATGAGGTATCACAATAGTCAATTGGAGATCATATGCCAAATTTATGACCTTAGGAAGTTGGAAGTCTAACTTACCCCAAAAATACCCAAAATTTTTGGTGCTTCATCTCCTAGGGTTAGGGTTTCACACTTATTCTTTATGACAAAAAGGCCTCCAAGCCTCATTGTAACATAGTGGCTATCTCTTGTCAGAGATAAGCTACCATCACCTAAGCTAGTTTGTTCCATTCTACATGTAAATGATTTTCAGTACTTGTTATTAATTAATTGAAGTTCTGCTCTTTCATTGTATCTTTATGTTCTGTCTAAATCTGTATTTCATTTCATTCGTTGGTAAATCATGATTAATGTTATTAGAGTGATATGCTATTTCTTTCTTTTTTTGTGCATGTCCCTAACGAGATAAGGGTATAAGGAGTTGGGACTTGAATTAGTTGAGCCCTTGCAAGACTATCCCCGCCGACACTGATAGCCTCCATTGTCTCTTTTTGGGCTCCTAGTGATTTCGGTGATTCTCTATGGTTGTGAACTATGGGCCAGCAGTACATTCGACATGCATTGGAGACAAATTGAGAAAATTCATAAGCGTTTGATTACAAACAATTTTAAGACTAAAGGTGCAATTCCTTATGATATCTTGTTAAGTGAAATAGGGACTACTCCTATTGAAGCAATTGCTATGGTGCGAGTCATAAGATATTTAAAAAAAAGTTGAGCAAATGGAAGAGGGTAGATGGCCTAAGGTTGTCCTTAATGAGAGATTGTGCAAGTGCAAAAAAACTTGGATGCAACACAATAACAAATGATTTAGTAAATGGGGTATTTGCTTGAACGCGTGTCCCATAAACAACAAAGAGATAAAAGTTTTTGTTATGGAAAAGTTCCATAAGCGTACTCGGGATAAGGAGCTAGGAAGAAAGAAAAATTACTATATTGAAGTGTTTTATCCCACTCATAGTCATCAACCAAAAGCATAGATAGATGCCAATATCTCTTGGAGAGCCAAAATTCTTATTGCTTAGTTAAGGACTAATTCTCATCAACTCCGTTGTGAAACAGGGCACTAGAAAAGGCCAAAGGAAGTGTGGGAAGAAAGAGTATGCATTTTTTGTTCTTCTGGAAAAGTGGAAACAGAAAAACATTTCATTTTAGAATGTGAGGCCTTCAAAGACAACAGGGAAAGTTATGCAGATATGCTAGTAGCTAGCTCTTGGGATAATCTATTTAGTAAGGGGTTTGTCGAGAAGCCTAGAGCATTTATTTTGAAGCTTCACATAAAAAGGATTGAATACATCAAGTAGATGAAGAAGCAATCTGTCCCATAGGCTATCTTTAGCCTCGTGGAAATTAAAGTAATTTCATTTCAAGTAATAAATTGTATATATATATATTTATTTATATACATGTGGATTCCATCTTTTTGTTGATGTGTTGTGCACAAGGTTCTCCATCATGGGATGCTTCATGCAGTCTCTTGACACTTGGCCTAACAATTCAATACATATGGCTTGCTTGGCCCAACGATTCATTATATGATTTAGTTAACTTTTAATAACTACACATGGTTTAGTTAGCTTTTAATAACTACATGTGGTATATAGTTTAGTTAATGGTTTAGCTAACTACATATGGGTTGGATGATTTGACATATAATTTGGTCAACTATATATCCTTTAATAGTATTTCAACTTTTTGGTTTTACATTTAGGATTACATTTGCAATTCTAACTTAGGCCCAATTACATAACAAGTCATTTTTTTTAAATTTGAAAGAAATAGTGAAATTTTGACTTTGAATAATAGCAAAAGGAGATGGATTTAGAAAAATTGGAGAACCAATTGTCAAAGGACAAAATTTATAAAGACTCATCGGATTAGAGGCTTCGAGGTGACAAAAAAATGGTGGGTTTTGCACAAATTATGAGAGGTTGATATTTTTTGACTTGTTCATTAAATATGAAAATAGAGCCAACATGACAACCAAAAGTAATAGAGTCCGGCATCAAGATGCCAATCAATTTAAGGGAAGTGGCTAGGGTTACCATAGCCAGGAAGAGTATAATAGTTTAGCTAGTATTTTTTAATCAAATGATTTAGTTAATTATATGGCTTGCTTGACCTAATGATTCAATATATGGTTTAGTTAACTGCATATTTGTTAGATGATTTAGCACATAATTCGGTCAACTAGACATGTTTTAATATTATTTCAACCTTTTGGTTTTTACACTTAGGATTACACATACAATTCTAACTTGGGCCCAATTACATAAGGACTTACTTTTATATAATTAAACCATATTATTATTATTTAATTTTAAAGAAATAATTTAAATAAAAATAAAATCAACTTTGACTAAATTTTAGATTTGAATGATAGTAAAAGGGCATGGATTTAGAAAAATTGGAGAATTAGTTGTTATGGGATGAAATTTATGAAGACTCATCAGATTGGAGGCTTTGAGGTGATAAAAAAATGGTGGGGTTTGCAAAAATATTATGAGATTTTGAATAATTTTGACTTGGTCAATAGATATGACAACAGGGCCAACAAGACACAACCAAAAGGAATAGATTCTTGCATCAAGATGAAAATCGATTTGAGGGAGCTGGCTAGAGTTACCATGACAACAAGGCCAACAAGACACAACCAAAAGCAATAGATTCTTGCATCAAGATACAAATCGATTTGAGGGAGGTGGCTAGGGTTACCATAACCATGAAGAGTAGAGTCACACCCTATTTATTTCATCATGATAATATTTATACAGTGATTCTAAAGTTATTTTTTTCATAATTTTATAGAATAGTTTAGTTAATATTTTTTAATTCAATGATGTAGTTAATTATATATTTATTTTATTTTTATTATTTATATATTTTGATTTTTTACTTTTTCGTCAGTGGAAAAATACTCAAAGACATGATTAAATTTTTATATTAACAAATTTATCATAATTTTAACTAGCTTACCTCGAGAACAAGGGAAAGGAAACACCAAAGGGAACATTGTAGAATGAGTTAAATATGCATTACTGAAATATTTGCAAACTATCATTTAGTTTGGTGAGCCTGTGGTTGCATGGGACAAATTTTTGAGTATATGGAAAGCTTCCTAGGTGCTATCACCAAAGAGAACATTGTAGAATGGGTTAAATATGCATTACTGAAATATTTGGAAACCAACATTTAGTTTAGTGAGCTTGTGGTTACATGGGACAAATTTTGGAGTATATGGAAAGCTCCCTAGGTGCTTATGTCATTGTCTACAATTGTTTTTGTGTAGATGCTAATAAGTAGTTGAGATAGGGTCATTTGGATGTGATGCAACTGAAGTTATCATTAGCATATGGTGATAGGTATCTAATGTCCCCTGTACTTTAGAAGCTTATTTGGAAATGCATTTCAAGTTAGTAGTCTACATTTGCTTGCCACATTTAGAATATGTTAGAATTGTGGATGTTTAAGTGTTTTTCATTACATGCTAGGTGATACCATGGTGATATATCTATGGGATTGTTTCATCAAAGTAAAGGGATGGATCCGTATATACCTTCCAAAGGAATTTATACCTACATTCAAAGGTATCCCCTTTTATACACAAACACATTTTCTTAATGCACTTTGTGTATCTAAGTTGCTTTTAGTCCTCAAGTGAGTTGGATGTAAATATAGCCAAAGTATGTAGCAAGCCAGTGTCATCTTCAGTAGATTGATGTATAACCATGTGTGTGTCAAGATTTCTCTAGGATTCCAAGGCATAATACAAATATCAATGAATTCTTTGCATCGTTGGTTTGATTTGGGTATTTCCAATTCAATGCTTCCATATTTTGAGCACAATCAAGCCACAAAATATCATGCATATGTGCATAGCCTTGATATTTCCATTCCTACATAAATACCGAATATGAAATGATTAATACAAAGCATATAAACTTTTAGTTTGGATATAGTTACTTTCAAGTATTACTAGTATTATAAAAGTTATTTTCCAAACAATAATTTATGTATTCATATACAATTAAAATGTAAGACCACATTCCCTGATGGAGGTGTCAGAATTGGTTAATTCAGCGGCATGGGGCATTAATATCCCTCCCACTCGGAATCAATGAAGAACGAAGAATGAACGAAACACACCAAGTTATTATCATTGTGTTGATGGCCCTTGTGCGTAGCTATTGCACTCGAGAGATGAAAATTGGGATTCTGGAATTTCCTACTTGGTTTATTGGAGAGTCTCTCTTGAGAGCCATAATCAGTATTGATGTACACTTAAAATTTTGAAGTTTAACAATTATAATTTGGATTTATAAAAATATTTGTTGGATTTCCTCTAAATATGATAGGAATTTCCATAATTTTACGAGTAATTCCTCTGTTAGACTAGGTGAACATGAAGCGTTTGCAGTGGTAGTCTGGCGGAATGAATGGGGTAAGCTTGCAACAATAGCCTAGTTTTCATTTTGGGACCCTCGCTTAGTTCAAATAGGGTAGTTGGCTCTACGGGATAGTTTATCTCATGGCTTTGGTGTAGCAAGCAAGTCATATCAAAATAATGAGTCTTTAATGCGGAATAAACACTTAAAAAGAATCAAAAACTTTAACAATGTTAAATATGAACTTTAATGCGGAATAAACTTTAATGCCCAAAAATCATACCCCCGGACATTGATGCTGCTCAAACTTTGCTTTTTTCTTTGTAGCCTCACTCCAACTCTAGTTATGGTGCTCCACACTAGCTTAACATGACTTTCCGTAACTAGTGCTCTCTATACTAGTGGACAAGATCCCCTCATTCTTTATTACCTTGATCCAATACTACATCATGTCAAACAATTTCACGCGAGGGGGTTGTGCTTTCTATCAAGCTTAAATCTGGCCCAACAGTTGGGTTCACCAACGTAGGCTTTGTTCTCCTACAAATTCCAACAACGTCAAGAAGACGATCTACGCATCTACAAGAAGTGGATCTAAACTCATACCAATCTACACAACACTCAAATTGAAGTGAAGAAGACCGGGGACTTTAAGGATTATGTAGAGATAGGCAGATCGTTCCCATATCCCATTTAGCACTTCCAAGCTCTGCTCACTCTTACTTGATGGTGTAAAATTGAAGGGGATTGAGTTAGTGAGCTTGGGGACCAAACAAAAGTATATATATCCAAGCTTCCATCAAGCTTCTGTTGGCTATGTGTCAAGTGTTCCATATATCATTGTAGAGAACTATAGAGGGAGTAATGGACCATTCAAAAAGCTGCCAACAAGAAATTAATTAACTATAGTTGATTTTCATAATTTAAGGAAATAACTGCAGTTGGTTTCCATAATCTAAGGAAATGACTGCAGTTTGTTTCCAAAAATTACTGCAATTGGTTTCTAGAAAGCCGTTGGGAGAGGGAGCTTAACATTCTCTCACTTGGTCCATACTTCCAATCTTAATGTCTCATCTTAAAACCCATTGATAATCTGTATTAAGTAATAGATAAATGGATCATGGTGATAAGTCCTCTAATGACGAGTATTATCTTCCATGTATTACTATGTATTTATTTCTATTATAATCTATGTGGCAACAATTTCTTAATGAATAAACCTTATGTTTATTTTTGGTCCTACACAGATGAATTCTCTCAAATCAAATTAAGGTGCACATAAATATGAGGAAAACATCACAATAATTAAGAATAACATTGTCCATACAAAGAGAAACTACATAATGGAACCAAGTCCCATATTCATTACATGATCCTTGAATTTAAACGGTGGCATGCCCTTAGTCAAAGGATCAACGATCATAAACTCAATGCTGACGTGCTTAATGACCACTTTCTTTTCTTTAACATGTTCCCTTATAGCTAAATACTTATTGTCGATGTGTTTATTTCAACTCCCACTTTTGTTGTTTTTAGCCATAAAAACAACAGCTGAATTGTCGCAATATATTCTCAATGGCTTAGAGATAGAATCCACAATTCTAAGCCCAGAAATGAAACTCTTAAGCCATACACCATGTAAAGTAGCCTCAAAACAGGAGATGAACTCGGCTTCCATGGTGGAAGTGGCAATCAAGGTCTGGTTGGCACTCCTCCATGATACAGCTCCACCAGCCATCATAAAAATGTATCCTGATGTTGATTTGCGTGAATCAACACATCCATCAAAGTCAGAATCTGAGTAGTCAATTACTTCCAAATTGTCCGTCCATCTATACATAAGCATGTAGTTTTTGGTTCCTTGAAGGTACCTCATTACTTTCTTTGCAGCTCTCCAGTGGTCTAAATCTGGATCACTCTGATATAGTCCCAACATTCCCACAACAAATGCAATGTCAGGTCTTGTGCAGACTTGAGCATACATTAGGCTTCTGACAGAAAAAACATATGGAATGTTATTCATTTGTTCCGTTTCAAAGTCATTCTTCAGCCATTGGTTCAAATTTAACCTATCACCCTTCACAATGGGAGCTACACTTGGTGAACAATCCTTCATCCGAAATCTCTCTAAAATCTTATTAATATAGGTTTCCTAAGACAGACCCAAGATGCCTTGAAATCTATCTCTATGGATCTTAATGCTAATGACATAAGATGCCTCACCCATATCCTTCATATCAAAATTTTTAGAGAGGAATTGTTTCACCTCATGCAACAAACCCTTATTATTGGTTGCTAACAAAATTTCATCCATATATAAAACAAGAAAACGGATTTTACTCCCACCAACTTTTAGGTATATACATTGATCCATAATGTTTTCTACAAAACCGAAAGAAGAAATTACATTATGGAATTTCAAATACCATTGGCAGGATGCTTTTTTTAATCCTTATAACGATTTCTTGAGCTTGCAAACCAATTTCTCACCATCTCTAGAGGGGAATCATTTAGGTTGTTTCATGTAAACCTCCTCCTCTAGATCTCCATTGAGAAAACCCATTTTCACATCCATTTGTTGCAACTCCAAGTCAAAATGGGCTACTAATGCCATAATAATGCACAAGGAATCTTTCTTAGATACAGGAGAGAAAGTCTTTGTGTAGTCGATTCCTTCTTTCTAAGTGAATCCCTTAGCAACGAGTCTTGCCTTGTATCTCTCAATGTTGCCCAATGAGTCTTTCTTTGTCTTAAAGGCCCATTTACATCCAATGGCTTTTGCACCATTAGGCAACTCAACAAGATCCCAGACATCATTACTCTTTATAGAATTCATCTCTTCCTTCATGGCATCGTACCATAATTCTTATTCTTTGCAACTCATGTCGTGTGAAAAGGACTCAGGACCATTTTTGGCTCCAATGTTGTAGTTAGATACTTGCAGATACACAACGTAATTGTCAGGAATTATTGATCTATTTGGTCTAGTAGATCTTCTTAATGTTGCACCATCATCTTCTTGAGAAGTATGTGGTTCAACTCGTTGTTCAAAATTTCTTGGCAACTCTTGAACTACCTGATCTACTGGAATGCCATCAACAGCTTGTGGAACTTCAACAATTGGTTGTTCAACACCAGTTTGTACTTGAGTGGTGCTATGAACAATGACCAATCTATCACTTCAGCTGGAAGGTTTGAGATTATGAATGATCCTTCTCATAAAGTATGTTCTTGGTTTGATCGCTCCCACTGATCAAGTCATTTTCAAGAAACTTTGCATTTCTTGATTCCACAATCCTAGTGTTGTGAGACGGACAATAAAATCTATAACCTATAGATCTTTTAGCATATCCAATGAAATACCCACTAATGGTCCTTGGGTCCAGCTTCTTCTCTTGTGGATTATATATTCCCACTTCAAACGGGCATCCCTAAACGTGCATATGTCGCAAACTTGGTTTCCAACCTTTCCATAATTCAAATGGCGTTTTAGGAATAGCCTTGGTTGGAACTTGGTTTAATATATACATTGTCGTCTTAAGTGCTTCAGTCCAAAAGTTTTTAGGAAGATTGGAGTTGCTATGCATACTCTACACCATGTCCAATAATGTTTGGTTTCTTCTTTCTGGTACACCACTCTGGTCGGGTGAACCAGGCATGGTGTATTGGGAAACAATCCCATGATCTTGAAGAAATTTTGCAAATGGCCCAAGTGCTTGTCCATCATCTGTGTATCTACCATAATATTCTCCACCTCTATCCAATCTCACGATCTTAATTTGATTCCCACATTGTTTGTCTACTTCAGCCTTAAAGATCTTAAAGGCATCTAATGCTTCGTTCTTTTTATGAAGCATGTAGAGATACATATATTTTGAGTAATCATCTATAAAAGAGATGAAGTATCTCTGACCATGTGAGTCCATGTCTGGACTACATATATCACTATGTATGATATCTAATATGTCTGAACTCCTATTGGCACCTTTCTTTGACTTGTTGGTCTGCTTTCCCTTTATGCAGTCCACACAAGTCTCAAAATCAGTAAAATCCAGAGTATTAAGTACCCCTTCATTTACCAATCTTTTAATTCTATCTATGGAGATATGACCTAGTCTTCGGTGCCATAATTTAGAGGAATCTTCATTAATAACACATCTTTTAGTGCCAGTCTGAACATGCATTGAATCATAAGTGACGTTGTTTTGTAAATTATTGCAGTAAAGACCATTAGAAAAAATAGCATTCCTAACACAATCAGATTTATAAAATAAACTAAAGGATGTTTCTGAAAAGTTAATGGAATATCCAAAAGGTACAAGCCTTGAAATTGAAATCAAGTTTCTAGAAAACTTGGAACATAAAAGGTGTTTTCTAATTCTAAAAAAATTTCACTACTTAAACTTAAATAGCATGTTCCTATAGCTTCCACATATGAGCCCATCTTGTTTCTTGATAAGATGCTTTTCTCACTTCCCACTGGCTTCCTTAGGTTTTGCAAACCTTGCTAGGAATTCGAAATGTGAATTGCTGATCTAGATTCAATCCACCAGGTGTTAATATTGACATTAACCATATTAGATTCATAACTAACAAACAATATTGGATTACCTTTGTCTGCAAACCATTACTAAAATTTGGAGAATTCCTTCTTCATGTGTCCCTTCTTTTTACAGAAGAAACACTTGGAATCCTTCTTGATATTGGCTTGGGGAGGTACTTTACCTTTTCCTTTCTGATTGGCTTGAGATTTTCCATTTCCACGCATTGCCAGCATTGCACTTTCTCCCAGTTCCATCACCAGTCTCTCTTCCTCTTGAACACACATGGTCATGAGTTCATTAATTGACCATTTATCCTTATGTGTGTTGTATGAGATTTTGAAGGGTCCATATTGGTGCGGAAGGGTGTTCAGGATGTAGTGCACTAGGAAAGACTAATATTTCAACCTCGAGTTTCTTCAATTGAGCCATAGTGTCCCTCATTTGCATGATGTGCTTGCGCACACCTTTCACACTGGTGAGCCTTAGGGATGAGAACATCATGATTAGGGTGCTTGCTAGTGCCTTGTCTGAAGTGACGAATTGATCATCAATGCCTTTCAGCAAGTCTTGGACCTTTTCATGTTGATCAACGAAACCACGAATACCAGCTGAAATTTTAGTCTTAATGAACATCATGCTTAGGTGATTAGATCACTCCCATTGTTCATAAAGTGTGATGTCCGCTGTAGTGCTGGTATTAGTGAGTGCCAGTGGTTCATCTTTCCTAATAGCATAGTCTATTTCCATCCACCCAAAATGAAGGAGAACTCTCTTGTTCCAGACCTTATAGTTATCTCCCTTAAGTTCAGGGATATCACAATGAATTTCAGAGAAATTTGCAGGTTGTACAACTGCATAAAATTAAAGATCACATGCTTACGTTAAATTTGAGGCCTAAATAAAATTTCATGTTTTACCAATGTAAATCATGCTTCAAATTGAATCTAATGACATAAAAATTGCCTGTGGGATAAATTTCCAATTCAAGCAGATTCAATTATTATTTATGATGGAATTTATCAAATTATTCACTTAATTCATAATTCTAAAGGGTATATTATGATTATAATTTCATATAAATTCTATCTTAGATTTTAACTTTAAGATAAAACTATTAATTCATAATTCCTATGGGTAAGTTATGAATAGTTTAATATTTTATCCTAATTAATTATATAAATATAATAAACATTCCTGTGGGAAAAAATTTATTATATCTAGTATAATTAATTACAATTAACATCTTAAATTTTCTTTATGTGATCCTAATTAATCATAATATATAATATTATTTAATTAGAGATGTTGTGGCTATTCTCTAATCAATTAAAATTATATGGATCACTAGAAATTATTTCTTTCATAAAAATTAACTTGATATGAGAATAATTATAAATTGCATAAATAAAACTAAAATATTCATGCATATCATTCTTAAAAACTCTAATTAGGTTCTGTAATGGGAATCTGTTATGTAATGCATTACGTTTTAGTGTTTAGTGAAGAGTCTAGAATTCCCCTGTACATTCTGAAAATTCTTTACATGTCAAAAAAATTTCATTATTTATAAATCCACTCATTGATTTCATTATATTCCTCTTTTTTCTCAAGTAAAAACAAATTGTACAATCCCTCAGCTTGTACTTTTACAAGTGACTTCAAATTTAGAGATTCGTAATTAAAATAATCCTGCAAACAATGGTGTTAACTTGAAACCTGAG
Source organism: Pinus taeda (assembly GCA_000404065.3). Taxonomy (NCBI): domain Eukaryota; kingdom Viridiplantae; phylum Streptophyta; class Pinopsida; order Pinales; family Pinaceae; genus Pinus; species Pinus taeda. Next base: position 80,624 of record APFE030226379.1, on the reverse strand, counting down.
ATCTTACAAACAAGTTTTTGAACATAGTTTGGATTGCCATCTCATTAAAATTACCCATGGGAACATACACAGATACGCAATTAATTTGACAGACAGACCAAAATACAGAGTGACGACAACAGACGGAAACAAGAGACCTCATTCAATCGGGTAAAACACATGAAATCAAGAAACCGCAGAAAACCCTCATTTTAATGGTAAACACAAAGGCAGAGATAAAAGTGGCTCTGATACCAAATGATAGAAAAATAACGATTCTTTAATGCGGAATAAACTTTAATGCCCAAAAAGAATACCTCCGGCCATTGATGTTTCTCACACTTTGCTCTTTTCTATGTAGCCTCACTCCAACTCCAGTTCTGGTGCTCCACACTGGCTTAACGTGACTTTCCGTAACTAGTGCTCTCTGCACTAGTGGACAAGATCCTCTCGTTCTTTATTACCTTGATCGAATACTACATTGCTTCAAATAATTTCATGTGAGGGGGTTGTGCTTTCTATCAAGCTTCAAGCTGGCCCAACAGAAAAAACGTTGGGTTCACCAATGCAAGCTTTGTTCTCTTACAGACTCCAACAACGTCAAGAAGATGTTATACAATTATATATTATGGAGCAATGGAACACATAAAATATTGTAGAAATATAAACACAAGAAACACATAAACAAGATAGACACAAATATACGTGGTTCACCCAGTTTGGGCTACATCCACCCCGAACATCTAGTCCTTCCTTTCTATTATCCAGCAAAATGAAGAGACACAACCTATAGCAAATCTGCTGTAATATCCTCTATTTTCTCTCACAGTCTCACCTCTCTGTTTTCCACTCACACATCTATAATACACATCTATCATAGCCTCAAATACAATGCCCTCATACAAAGAGAGGGGTTGCCTTCTAGGGCAAAAAACCCTAAACTAAACATAAGTTCTACCGTCAGATCATCCGCCTAATGAACGACCCAGATTGACTAGAAATTACTATACTTTTGCAAGGCAAATTTACATCTATTTTTAGCTTTGGGGGCATTGCACCCAAGCCCCCACCAGGGGACTGCTGGCCCCTGGACCCCCGCGGGGGGGACAAGTCCCCCCACACCCCCCCGCGTGGAGGGGTGTACAAACTTCCTGGGGTATACATCTGGCTGAAACAAAGAGCTCTGAACAATCATGCTCCACACACAACAATCTCCCACTTGGACGAATGATTGTAGCAACTCCATCGCTACTTCATTTGTTGGACAATGACTCCTCTTTTGGACCTATATGTTTCTCATCTTCATCGTCATCCTTGAAGACCAATTGAAACTAAGCATGTTCTCAGTTTCTCCCTGGTTACAACTTTTGTTAGCATATCTGCAGGATTTTGGCTAGTGTGTATCTTTTCCAACTTCAACT
>APFE030226379.1:0-77290 GCA_000404065.3 Pinus taeda | reverse complement strand
ACATAAGTTCTACCGTCAGATCATCCGCCTAATGAACGGCCCAGATTGACTAGAAATTACTATACTTTTGCAAGGCAAATTTACATATGTTTTTAGCTCGGGGGGCGCTGCCCCGAGCCCCCGCGGGGGACCGCTGGCCCCCGGACCCCCACGGAGGGGACAAGTCCCCCCGCACCCCCCTGCGTGGAGGGGTGTACAAACTTCCTGGGGTATACATCCTGGTGAAACAAAGACCTCTGAACAATCATGCTCCACACACAACAGAAGATGGTCTACACATCTATAAGAAGTGGATCTAAAATCATACCAATCCACACAACACTCAAACTGAAGTGAAGAAGACCGAGGGATTTAAGGATTATGTAGAGGCAGGCAGACCGTTCCCATATCCCATTTAGCACTTCTAAGCTCTGCTCACTCTTACTTGATGGTGTAAAACTGAATGGGATTGAATTAGTGAGCTTGGGGACCAAACAAAAGTATATATAGCCAAGCTTCCATCAAGTTTTTGTTCGCTATGTGTCAAGTGTTCCATAGATCATGGTAGAGAACTATAGAGGGAGTAATGGACCACTCCAGAAGCTCCTAACAAGAAATTAATTAATTGCAGTTGATTTCCGTAATTTAAGGAAATAACCGCAGTTGGTTTCCATAATCTAAGGAAATGATTACAGTTGGTTTCCATAAATTATTGCAGTTCGTTTCTAGAAATTACTGCAGTTGGTTTTTAGAAACCCATTGGGAGAGGGAGCTTAATAACAAGTGGTTCACGTTGAGGTTCAGACTTTGCGTTGTCATGGCTAGCGTATTTTGGGAGAGTGTAGGTACTCAAGTAACCTTGCTACTTTTGTCTTTAACATAGTTTATAGTGCATGTTAGATGTTGATGGTTTGTTGATCAATGTGAAGGACCCCCTGTTAGAGAAATACCTCTATTCCGTTTTAATTGCAATGCCTTTGGTGAAATTTGTTATTGTTTGGTTTTCTAGATTTTTTTTCTCTTGGGGGAGGATGTTGTTCTGGAGTACACCACTACTACAGGACTTGGGAGAGCTAACATTGGGTGGCATTCATTTCTCACAAGCCTTGTCAAGGCTTTGCCTCATAGTCCTATTTCTATTTGGGTCCATTGGTGGTTTTTTGTAAGTTGGGGACACTGTACGAAGTGGGTGGCAATTCTATTTCAATAGGGTGATAACAATTGGGCTTGCATGGAAGGGTGGCTTACTATCTAGTGCTGAGGTTGTCTGTGGCTGAAGGTTAAGATATTCATTAATGCAGGAGGGATAGAAGGGGCATTGGCCCTTGTGACCAGCTAGGGGAGCAAGTAGTCAAGGGAGAAGCATTGCATGAGGAGGAAGAGGAAGGGGTAGACGTGGAGGGCAAGGTCGCTCATACTCAAGCCCAGTCTGTGGGTCGCGTGGAGCAGTTGCTGTCACTGGCACTGATAGTTTTACAATTACAAGATATTTCGACAAACCTGAATGCCATTCGCCAACAATGGTATCATGATAAGAATGAGATTGCTTCTTATATCAATGAAATTCAATATACCTAGGGAGAAATCTTGGAACGTCTTGCTTCGATGAGACGAAGCCAACATCCCAAAAGCATGAGACTGGATGAGATAGAGGCACAATTGGCACATAGACTACAATGTGCATGAAGGGAACGACCCCCTATGGCTCCAAGTAGCGCTCATGACCCAAAACCCCCTCCTTGACATGAATTTGGCTGGTTTTCTTTTGATTTTGCTTGTGTTTTGGGTTATATGGCTTTGTTATTTCTCGGATTTATGTAAAATTTGGAAACTTTTTTTATATTTTTGTGTTGCTTTCTTGGTTAACAAATTTGGTCGAAGTGAAGCCGGAGAGTGAATGACCACTGGATTATAAGACATATATTTATGATGAATTAATGAAATTCTTTTGACCAAAAAAATGTAAGACCACATTTTTTAAGTTATAAGGTTTTAAAGAAAGAAAATATAGACTAAAAAATTATATATATATATATATATATATATATATATATATATTATATATATATATATATAACATGAAATATTAGATTTTTTAAATGCTATAAATAAAAAAAATATATATATAGGAGAGAGAGAAAATGATTACACTAGGAGTATTATGCTATAAAACTAAAGGTAAGTAACAAAATATGGTTAAATTTAAAAATTGTGAAAAACCATTCCTTTGAATTATGTCTTGAGTGACATAATGTTTTTTTGGGTGTATGTGTATTGTTAGTGTGATGGTTTTATTTATTATACTTGTATCTATATTGCTAGTGATCTCAATATGAATTATATGTATTCATATATTAAAAATGGAAGAACTTTATATATAATGGATTTAGGCTAGTCAATAAGTTATTAATAAAATATTGATATTATTAGTATAATATAAAGAGATTGGAATGGGTTATTAATGTTGTGTTACATAATACCTTTAATAATAGTAATTAAGGTATTGTTTTGGCCTTTCTTGTAATCTTTCAATGCTATATTTCTTGCCAACATGCCATGTAAATGAGCATAGGTTTGAAGGGGGGCTGCATATTGCCAATAGCAGGCCCACAGGGGGAATATACACATGCACCACTGATTGGATCACTTCTCTATGCATTATTGTGATGTTACTCAAGGACCTATCCAGGAAGAAATCACTCAGGCTAAGGGAGAAGCTTCTATGCATGGAATTCCCATCTTAGATATGGAGATCCTTAAAGAATAAGAATTTTTCATGCCGAACAAAGGACAAACGAAGTGTTGGTTCAATTAGTATATGAAAATTGTTTACCTTTACTAGAAAATGAAATTATTACTGGAGTGCACATTTATTGACGACATGAGCACAACAAAGACATTCTTTATTCCTCAAAGCATTTACACTAGAACTTGAGGGACTTCAATTACAAAATGGAAAGAATAAAATGACATCTCATAATACATCTTGTGGCGGAGAGAACAACTAAGGACCCAAAAGAACCCATCTAGGTTGTAGTCTTGGATTCAAATCCTTCAACATAGATGTGTCATGTCCATGTTTGGTACATCCTTTGCTACAAAAGCTATCATGTAGAGCCTCTTACGTCATTTTTTTCAATAATATGTTGAGTAATGTTGTCTCTTGTAGTATTTAACTATCACTATCTTATCTCTGAAGATATTTTTTGGATCTGATCAGGTCTTCCTAGTGGGAGAATGACAAGACTACTCATACTCATGATGTAAATCATATTTTTTTCCAAGAAATACAATTCACCTTAAAAGAAAAAGTAATTAAGGAATTGTGTTAAGAATATTGCTATTAGTATCTCTAAATTATTACTATTATACAAATATTATAGAAGTATTATTATTCTAAAAATGATACCAGCGAGTAATCTTATTATTAAAAATGTGTTCGCATTATAGTGATAATGGGATTGTTTTAATAATGTTGGGTTAGGTATTTTTTTTATTTAATATTAATAATCAATGTAATTGTGTTAATTAATGTATTATGTTATATTTTAAAATTATGGTAGGTTAAAAATTAATACTAACAAGTTATTGTTTTTACAAGATGAAATTGGGATAAAAATAACATTTGGGGTAAGGGAACTAAACATGAAGTTTAAGGTCAAAATAGTTTAACTATAAGGAGCTCTGTTCATGATGAGAGAAAGCATTTAATTTTATTTAGATTTAATACTAATACAGGATAAAGAAGGGGGGCATGTAACAACCTTTTTGGCTACCCCTCATGTAAATGTTATTATTATGAACAATTATCATTGTAAATAATTAGGAAAAAACATACAAATAATTGGGAAGGACACTTATTTAGAGCTATGAGGAGGAGCAGTTACTTGGGAATTTCTTGCAAAAACAACCAATATTTGCAATATACATTTAATGTTCCATCCATATTCTTATAGAATTGAAGGGAAATTTTGTAGAGGAATTTAAAATGATGTATGAGCACCTACACATAAGGACAAGTTATCCTATCATTGGGGAATATGTTCTCTCTGGTCAACACACTACAACCTTACAAAAGTGGGAAAAAAAAACGTATCAAGTAGAGAACAAAGAAAATATATCATCAAAGGAACAAGGAGGACGGAACTACAAAATCCACAGAAGAAGTGTTGGGAGGAAACATTACTACGTGGAGGCGAACAAGCATTTGGGAAAAAATGTGTAGGGGATGGAAATGTGAAGGGTAGGTGTAGCACAATGTGAAGGAGAATACCAAATGAGAACTTGCACAACCCTACACAAGGAGAGAGAACACACAGTGTAGGTGAAAGAGAAAATAAGTGGCAGTTCAAGGGCACAAAAGTGCACATGACTAAAGGAAAAGTAAAAATAATGATTTATAAACAGGAGGAGCCATAGTCGATTTTAGAAACTCCTATTGGGTTTGTAGGTAGAACTACTATGGGATCTTTGGATTCTTTTGTGGTTTTACTAACAAGTTGGTGTGCATTTCCCTTGAGCACTTCACTCCTCAAGCTCTAAATCCAGGTTAGAGGTGGTCAATTGCAAGAAATCTTCTTGTGTAGTTGTCCTACATTTCAACATTAATAAGATAAGTATTTATTCATTTATATATAGTACCATGGTTGTCTAATGAGTAATCATGAAATGTCTTTGATTTCTTATATATATTCATAGTTGATCGATAAAATTGTGCTTCTATGGTGGATATGAGTTTCCTAAGCTATGTGGTTGTAGCCTTATCAATTTATTTACAAGTTGCCTAATATGTCTATGATGGATGGTTTGTAAGCCATCATAATTAACCTACTATTTCATGTGTTTCATCATTTTATTTTTTCCTGAGTTGGATAGCTCATTGTTATAACCTTTCTTGTGGGTAATCTCTTTAGTAGCTCAGTTTATGTGCTATGTGTATGGGCTAATTATACTTCTAGAAGATTGCTAATATCTCTATTTAATCATAGTGGGTGCCTTGATTTATATGCCATCATGATCATGATGAAGTTATGGAATTATGTGTTTTTTTTATCCTATTACAAATTTATTGTTAAAAATAGCAACAAGAAATTCCAATTTAATTTGTCCTTGAATTAAATCGAAATTCTATTCTCATAGCAACTTGTAATAGTTAATTAAGTTAAATTGACTTAGGAAATTTGAGTTGGAAGTCTATCTAGAGTCATGTAGAGTGATCCCTAAATTTTATGGGCCTAGGTTGAGTTATTTTGAGTTGTAATTTGATAACTCAGTCTAACTGAGTTATTTCAGCTAAACTAGTTCTACTATTGGAGGAACTAGTAGAGGTCTAGTAGTGGAGTAGTGCACCAGTGCATCACTAGTACCACACTAGTTAACTGAAAATTCACTAATAAATAACCCATTCATGTTAGTTCAAAGGAAGACCCAGTTGAGATTAAATTTCATGGACAATGTACTATCATTTGTATAATTTTCCGAGTTGTACAAATGGTGCATGCAATCAATTGAGGACCTATGTTTGGATTGCACAATTATGGAGAGTGGATTTCCTAATTAAATATGGGTTAATTCCTCTAGCGATTCTGCAATGAAGTAGGGGCTTGGAAGGAAACAAAATTGGCTAAGTGTTGGCTTGAGATGGCTTGCGAAGCAAAGAGAGATTGTACTAGTTGCAGGAATTGTTTGGGTTGAACAAGCATTGTATTTTCTTCTCAGATCTTTTGGTTAATGCAATATAGATAGTCGGGGTTTTGATTAGTTACTTCCCCTAGAGAAATATTGTGTTATGTACGATTGATATTCTTCCTTTTCTGCTTATTATTTTCATTGATCAATTTTGGTTTATGTTGAAGAGTAGAGTATCTTCTTTTGTGTGGAAAAAAGCATTCGATGAGAGTTGACAACACCTCATAACTCATAGCAGAACGGGGTGGATGAAAGGAAGAATAGAAGCATACTAGGGGTAGAACGAATGACGTTGCAAGATCAGGGCCTATCACTACACTTGTGGGTTGAGGCATGCAACACAACTATTAGGATGAGTACACTGGAAGAGGATTTTTCAGGGAAGAGGCTAGATGTGGGTCACTTCAGGATTTTTGGTTCATCAGTCTACTTCCATGTAACCAAAGATGCACAGAAGAAGCTTTAGTTGACAACAAAGTTGGGGATATTTGTGGGGTACATTGATACACCTCACAACTATTGGGTGTACCTTCCAAGCAACATGATGATAGTGGTTCGCAGGGATGTAAAATTAGATGAAGAGAAGGCCATGAGATGTTCCCTTGAGAGGGAGCTGCATCTACATGTGGTTGAGGAGCTTTTAGCTCCTAAGGAGGAACCTCAAATTGATGTGGAGCAACCACATGCAGAGGATCAGGGAGTGGAGACACCCACTCATTCGTAGTCTCCCATTGATGGGAGAAAGCGTACTAGAGAGGCTGATAGGCTATTCCATGATACTAGAGAGAATGTGGGAGCACCCACATCACAACACACGTAGAGGTCATCACCAGATAGGTACACTGGATACATGGTTGTTATGAGTAAATGTGTAGAGACAGAGCCATCCTCTTTTGAGGAAGAATTGCAACAACCTGATTAGGTTGATGCCATGGTTGAGGAGTATGACTCCATTGTCAGGAACAATGTTTTGGATGTGGTCTCAAGATCGGCGTAAAAGTCAATGGTGAGTTCCTAATAGCTTTACAAGGTAAAGCAAGCAATAAATGGTAGCGTGGAGAAACACAAGGCTAGGATTGTGGCTCGAGGATTTTCTCAGGTGGAGGGGATTGAGTAAGATGAGACCTTTGCTCTTGTTGCAAGGTACTCAGCAATCAGATCCATTTTTACATTGTCACCACAGATGGGATGGAAGATACATCAGATGGATGTAAAGATAACCTTCCTTAATGGTATGATTGAGGAAGATATTTATATTGAGCAGCCTGAAGGTTTTGAGACCTTCAACTGAGAGTCACATGTGTGTTGACTCAAGCAAGTGTTGTATGGGCTAAAACAAGCACCCCGTTCTTGGTACACCAGGATCGATACCTTTACCATATTATGGTTGAAGGTAAATTGTTTATTATTGTTTTATATGTCGACAATTTGATTATGATAGGTGATGCCAAGTTAATCAAGTCTTGCAAAGAGGACCTTGCAAGAGAGTTCGAAATGAAGGAATTGGGGTTCATGCACAACTTGCCGAGCATGGAAGTATGGCAAGGTGATGAGGAATTTTTTTTCTCTCTGGGGAAGTATGCCAACGAGATACTGAAAAAGTTTCACATGGAGAGAAGTAAACCCATGGAGACTCCTTTAGAAGGTAACTAGAGGAAGGAGGATGCTACTTCTAGTGAAGTAGTGTAAGCTACTATTTACAAGTAGCTTGTGGGTTCACTCATGTATTTGGTGAACACATGACTATACATGTGCTATGTAGTTAACCAACATAGTCAAGTGATGTTTAAGTCGACCAAGTTGTATTGGAAGGCAGCGAAGCATGTGTTGAGGTACCTCAGAGGCACTACTCGTTATGGTCTATGGTATAGATAGACAGAGGGAGTGAAGCTTCAAGGATTCACCGATGCAGATTGGGCAGGGAGTCCATCTGATAGGAAGACCACATTAGGAGGGATCTTCATTATTGGGTCAATAGTTGTTTCTTGGTACAACAGGAAACAAAGATTAGTTGCACTCAGTTCAGCAGAGGAAAAGTAAATGGCTTCTAGTAAAGAAACTTGTGAGGTTATTTGGATGAGGAAGATTATGGTTGGTTTGTTTGGTCAGTAGATGGATCCAACTGTGATTTACCATGACAATCAAATTTGTATCAAACTCTCTAAAAATCTAGTTTTTCATGATCCTTCCAAGCATATTGATATCTAGTATCATCATCTTCGAGATTGTGTGTCGAGGAGAATTATGTTGTTGGAGTACATTCCCACAGAGGAATAGGATGTAGATATTTTGACAAAGGCTTTGTCAAGATGCAAATTAGAGTTTCACAGAGACAGGATCGAGGTAGTTGATAATCCCTTATTCTTGGGAGGGAGTGTTAAAAATAGCAATTAGAAATTGCAATTTAATCTGTCCTTGAATTAATTTGAAATTCCATTATCATAACAACTTTTAATAGTTAATTAAGTTAAATTGACTTAGGAAATTCGAGTTGGAAGTCTATCTAGAGTCATGTAGAGTGATCCCTAAATTTTAGGGGCCTAGGTTGAGTTCTTTTGAGTTGTAATTTGATAACTTAGTCTAATTGAGTTATTTTAGTTAAACTAGTTCTACTATTGGAGGAACTAGTAGAGGTCTAGTAGTGGAGTGCTGCACTAATGCATCACTAGTACCACACTAGTTAATTGAAGATTCACTAATAAATAACCCATGCATTTTAGTTTAGAGGAAGACCCAATTGAGATTAGAGTTCAGGGACAATGTACTATCAGTTGTATAATTTTCCAAGTTGTACAAATGGTGCATGCAATCAATTGAGGAGCTATGTTTGGACTACGCAATTATGGATAGTGTATTTCCCAATTAAATATGGGTTAATTCCTCTAGGATTGCGCAAGGAAGTAAGGGCGTGTGAGGAAGCTGAATTGGCTAAGTGTTGGCTTGAGTTGGCTTGTGAAGCAAAGAGATAGATTATACTAGTGCAAGAATTGTTCGGGTTGAACAAGCATTGCATTTTCTTCTCAGATCTTCTGGTTAATGCAATATAGATAATTGGGGTTTTAAGCAATTTCTTTCCCTGGAGAAATATTGTGTTATGTACGATTTATATTCTTCCTTTCTGCTTATTCTTTTCATTGATCAATTTTTGGTTTGCTGAGGAGTAGAGTAGATTATTGTCTTATATTTTAGCATATCACATAAGCTGTTGAATCTAGATTGTAAAAATATACAGTTATTACTTGAATATGCATAGCTACTTTTGCGCTTCATCTAACTAGTTGTGGTATTAGGTTTCTATAATGTAAGATGGTGCAAATATCATGGCTCATTACTTTGTTGGTGTATTTAGGCTCTTTTTGAGACAAGGAAGTAGTCAAGTGCATGAGATGCTTTAGGTGTGTATTTCTCTTGGATGTGAGGGATTGAAGATCCCTTATTTTTTGATATGTTCTTAAATTGTAGAGTCTTTATATGTCTATGCTTGAATATTTGACACAAATTAGTTGGATATTAATGCTTATAATTCCATTATATTACATGTATGAATTTCATGAAGCTCTATTTTATATGAATGATAATAATTTATTTGACTCCCTTAGTCATCACTCATTAGAGGAGATAATGTAATATATCTATATATATCAGTGGAGTTGAGGGTGCTTGATGAAATCATTTGAAAATAATGGGATGTTGTGTATCTAAGTTTAATTATGATGAGATTTGTGCCTATTGGAGGCATGTTGATTGTGTCATTACATTATCTCAGCTTTAATTTCTTCTTGTAATGATCATGAAAGCTTCGATCCTATCCAATTAAGGGTGTTGGGCATTGCTCATAATTGAGAATGGTTGTGCAAAACCTTTGGTTTCTAGTGTCTTCCAAGTTTCAGTTGTAGAGCGACAGGCTTGTATTTAGGTCAATGGTATTGTGCTTAGACTGCAAAAGAAATTAAGAAATATTCACAAAGACACAAAGGAAAATTGTGGATTACATTAATCCTTGGGCTAATTTTCATTTACATTGCCTAATCTCAGAGTTTACTAGTGGATTAATATTTAAATGGGGATTTGCACTTTATTTATCTCACATTGCGCCCTTTGCTGAGCTTAATTCGTGAAGGATGGGCACTAAACAAAGAGTGCATGAAATAATGTCTATTCGTCACATGATAGGGATATTTCCCTTTCTCCATGCCTAGTTTAGGTAGGATCCTCCATCATTCCATAGTGTTGTGGTGTGAGGGCACACTAATGTGGAGATCAGGATGATGTGATTTATGTGCAGACCATCAAAATATTTATAACATGAATTCACATAATTATGCATAGGCCCTAGGCCAGTGGGAACCATGGATTATGCTGAGGTGGATAAGTGACATGGACAAATTATTGACGTGGTGGCTATGTGGCATGACATGTGGCAGGTGGAATTAGCCCCATTGGGTGGTTAAGTTATTAGTTTTTGGGTGACATGTGGCACCCTTAGAGGTTGACATGTCACAATCTGATGTCATTGTGGCATTAGCATGACATTAGTTAGTCATGACTTGCATTATTAGGCACAAACATATATGTGGTGCGACATTAAAATCGACATTTCTTGATGAAGAAATATCTATTGCACCATCCGTCTAGTGCCAAGATTTGTTGGGGGATTCTAGGAAAGTGAGTATGCTTAACAAAAAGTGTGTGCCATAGAAATTTGTATCACATGAAGTGCTCCAGTTAATGGATCCTGACCCCCCCAACCCCCCCCCCCCCCCCCCCCCCCCCCCCCTTCTTCTAGATCTTAAGGCAAGAGGAGCCCACACGTAATACAGGTCATTGGTGTGGGTGGGTGGCCATGTGGAGAAGGTATAAAAGGGGGAAATCATGAGCATTTTAGTCACATATGTAAAAAATTGTGAACTTGATTCCATGTTCACTTTCAGGAAGTGGAGGGGGCCCAACAATGAATATAGACTACTTATCTATTACAACTTTGTTGTGTTAGAGAAAAATTAACAAGGATTTTAACCACATGTTTTTTTGACTAAATGGGTATACTATGTATAACATGGCTTTTCATGATAAAGGATAGTATGTCTATGTTCCAGAATCGATGAAGATCTTTTTGTTAGCTTACGAGGATTGTGCCCTCTGTCCAACACCCTAGCTCCATTGTGCCCTTCCTAGGTTTAGGCGCGATGGCGTTGGTGTGCTAACAAGGATGAGTTCACTCTAATGTGGAATACGATGTGGTAGTGCCATATATGCCACTTGGAAATCCATGTGGAGGGTTGTATGATTTGGTAAGAGTATTAAAAGGTGAATATTTAAATGGTCATCACTTTTGATCCGGGCATCAGATTATGACAAATTTTATATTATCAAAAAGCTGTTGATGAGCCTGATCCAATGGTAGTATTAGAATTTGATACTAAGAAATATGAAATTCAAGGTTTCTATAACCCCATGTTCATAATGAGACAGTGGATGTCAATTTCAATGAAAGTAGCACCTCACATTTAGCCTTGTTTATACAAGGTCATGGGAGAGAGTGTTATAGAGTGGTATCAAAACATCCAAGTTGAATACTTGGATTGGATGGGCTCAAGAACAAATGAAATGAAAAGTTAAGGTTCAACATTGAAACTTAGGAGACCTGCATGCAAATAATTATAATTAATTTTGATGAGTAATTTTTCATCCTTCTTATACTTTATTTGATGAAGGTCAAGATATGATTTTAAAATTGCAAAGGTCATGGGTGCTAATTTTTGTAAAATGTTGATTTTAAACCCGTTGACTTGTATGGGTATAAATGTGTTGATATGCTCTTTTAAATTATTGGAATATTTATAGATTATATAATTTGTGTATTAATTGTGTGTTGATATTGTGAACAAATAGAATGTCGGATTCTGATATGTTAGTTTGTTTTCTAATTGACTTTTAAGATTGTAGTTGTTTTGGTTACTAGTCTTAGAAAAAGGTTGATTTATAACTCAATGATGATGTGAATATAGACATACTGATATGGTATTTTGACTCAAAATATGTGGTTGACATTAATTCTAGATGTGTGACCAAAAATAGATCAACATACATCAAGCTAACATGGACGGTGTTGGCATGGCAAAGTAACAAGTCAATTTGTTTATGATGATATAACTAACAACTGTGTGTGTGTGTGTGTGACAACACATAAGAAGATCCATTTGCGAAAAGAAGTAAAATCACATAAAACAATATGGCACAATATAGAATGGAAAAATCCCATCCTGAGAAAGAAAGGGAAAGTTCCCCTGATAGAGAAAAATGCTCCAGAAGCTTGAAAGATGAGCTAAAGAGATGCAAGGCATAAAATAAAATGTTTATTAGGAAGCAAAAGGAGCAGGCAAGGTTGAACACAATGTTGCTACAGAACCTATCATACATGTAAGGGTTATTGTGACATTCATCAGCTTTTGGGGGTATAGAAGAATTTCATGAAGGAAAGGCCATAAAGAGACCTTGTAAGACTAAAGAGAAAATAAATCCAATTTCATGTTAGTACCATGGAGAGGCACATTTGTAGAGAGAATTCCCTAACAAATAGCAAAAGAGAAATAATAGTTCATGTGAATTCCAAGCATATGAACCAACAACTAGTGAAGTAGAAGGAGATGAGGGGACATCCCCTAAAGCTCTTTGAAATATTGAAAAGTCCTTCTTGAACTATTTAAAGGGATGTTGAAATTTGAGGTTGCTATAAGCCTTGGAAAGGACTTTGTTTATCACATTGCACATATATTGGTTGTGGACACACTAGACACTAGAACTCAAGGGATTGAGGGAACTAATGAATGATGGAAATGTTTTACATATCTTTTCTTTAATTTTTGACTTCACATTTTGTTTTCTTGTTTGTTGAATTTAATCATGGCCATGCTACCTTGTGTTGTTATTATGTATTGTTGTTGTGATATTTTCATTGTTCTTCATTTCTTCTTTCTTCTTTCCTTTTGTGGCTCAATATTGGTTGGTTTGCTGGGTGTGAAAAGGGAAGAAAAGGAGTTGTGGGGATGAGATAAAGTAAAACCCAAATAAAAGTGTAAGACCCTGGTCAAAACCCATGCATAAGATAAATGGTAGTAAGATGATAGAGAAAGATGATAAAACAACTAGGTGGGCTTGGCTATGTTTGCTTGAACAAATAGACATTGATGCAATAGCCATGATAATGGCATAAAAAGGAAGTTTTCCTAAACTTTAATAGAGCATTGATGAGATATATATGTTCTATATTGTATGAATGTGTGAGTGAAAAGAAGGAAAGAGAAAGGCATAATTTTGCTACCAGGTTTGACATGTCGTTAGTTGAGAACCATCATAGTAGCAAGGTAATTAATCATAATCTTTGAAATCCTTATGACTATGCAAATGGTATGAAAAGGGAATTTGCATTTACTATGTTTTGAGTAACATGATGAGATTATTTAATGGAATCCATACCTTTTGGAATATTTGTTTGGATGGTGGTAAAGAATGACCTACCACTGATAATTATTATTATTAATATGTTTATGCTTTAGATATTTGTTGTATGAATGGAAATTATAAAGGCTGGGAATTGGGAGTGCATGGAAAACATGAATGAGGACACGTTGGGAATGTATTAATCGAGGTGGATATTGGTGGTCATCTTCCTATTCCACTTGGACCCCCAACACTATTTCCTTTTAGTTTCCTTAATTCTAGCACAACTTTCTATTTTTGGTAGTTTTTCGGGTCGTAAACTTCCGAAGCCATTTTGAGGTCCTAAAAGACATTTTATGGGAAAACATAGAGACCCAAAAATTGCTAGAATTATTTTGATATATTTTAGTTTTGCCTTGTCATGGAGATATTTGAAATGCGGTATTATGATAGTAAAATAGAGATCATATAACAAAGTTACGACCTCAGGAAGTTGGCGGTCCAACTTACCCCAACAAGGCCCAAATTCTTTGGCACATCTTCTCCTAAGGTTAGGGCTTCACACTTCTTCTTTATGATAAAAGGCCTTCAAGCCTTATTGTAAAAAAAATCATAAGGGATGTAGCCATCACATCTCTTTTTATAGATAAACTACATTTCCTGAGCTAGTTTGTTCCATTTTGCATGTAAACGATTGTTGGGTTGTGTTATTTCTTTCCACGACTAGCTTCCCTAGTTAACCGAGGGGTTAGAGGGGGGCAGTGCCCCCCCTTCATTGTGCCGACTACGCAGTGGGGGGGTCTCAGGGGGTTTAAGGGGGGTGGTTAGCCCCCCTCTACGGGATCTGGGGTAGCGCCCTGGGAAATTTTTTTTTGGACCCTACATTAGGTGGGTAGACCTACCTATGGATTTGTGCATGGTTTTTGCACATGGTTTTGGGCACGATGGTTTTCAGTCCATGGTACTGGATGATTCGGCATGGATATATATGTATTGTCACATGGAAAGGAATTTAATGAAAAATCAAGCTGGTAGTCCCAGTTTTGGGATCTAGGGGAAAATATCTGTGTATATGTGTTATGTTCTCGCATTGTTTATTTTCTGTTCTTAGAATTCGTATGCAGGTAATTTCTGTATGGGGTTAAAAACTACAACGATGTTAAGTACTTGTTATTAATTAATTGAAGTTATGTTCTTTTTTTGTATCTCTGTGTTATGTTTAAACCTGTATTTCATTTCATTGCTTCATAAAGATGGATTAGTGCTATTAGAGTGGTATGCTCTTAATATATTTTTTTGAGCATGTCCCACTAAGGTCGGGGTAAAATGAGTTTGGAACTGAACTAGTTGAGTCCTTTCAAGACTATCCCCATCGACATTGATGGCCTCCCATGGAGAAAGAAAATAAATTCGAGGGAGTAGGAGATCTTCTCAAATTGTTGCTTGAAGAAGCCCTTGAGTGGTAAAGGAACCAGATGATGAACAAATTTTCCCAGATCCTTTAGAAGATGCCAATGGGGACACATCATCATCCAATAGCCACTTTGGAGTTGTTGTCCCCTTTAAGGTACAAGCTAAATTTGATATTCTCATATTCCAAGGTCAAGTAGATGCATATTTTGTATATAAATAATTAAATCTGTTGGAATGTTACTTTTCGGTCCATAGTTTCTCTAAGAGGGAAAATATTACTTTTGCACTGTTTAACATTTTCCCCCATGTTAAGGATTGGTGGAAAACATATTGTGGGAAAAGGGTCGAGGAACCTTCTCTGTTTACAACCACACGCTCTTGGTACTCTTTTTGGAAAGAAATTGTCAAGGAGCAATACTGCTGTGTGGGGAGCTACAAAGACAACTACATATAAAGGACCACACTATGAAAACAAAAGGACCAAGATGTGCGTGAGATCACAATATTTTTCATACTCTATGCACAAATTTAGGTATCAAAGTATTTGAGTGACATTCAGTGCTCAAGTATCACGGTTGTCTACACAAATACATTAAGGAAGAAATGGTGTTCCTCTACATTTCCTCGCTTGGTGCAGCATATTGATATGTTGCCAAAATTGAACAAAAAATTAAACAAAAGATGTGCAACTTTGGATTTGCGAATCTAAAGTAGGGAGAGAGCACCCAAAAACTACAGAACAAAGGATAGAGCCAAGGTGGAACAACCTAGGACAACACATTGATGCCAAAAGAAAAGAATGGCACCACAAAGATGAAGAAGGGCACAGGAAAGTGGTGTGAGTTCCACAAGATCCCCACCCACAACACATATGAGTTTCATGCCAAGCAGTCATTGGTGGTCGAGCTAAAAGCTTCTGAGTGTGATGCATGTTCTCATCTTGAGACAAAACCCGACAAGGGGAATGACAAGGGGAGGAATATTATTGACATAGAACCTAGTGCCATTGTTTCCACCACCAAGGTCTAAAAGACTGAGCCCGAAGATACAGAGGAGGGGGAGGGTCTCTTCCACTCACATATGTGGGTGAAGTTTTCTTCGTTGTAGTTCATTATTGACAGTGGAAGCCAAAATAACCTCATCTCAGTAAAGTTTGTTAGGTAGTTGGGCCTGCTAACCACACCACAACCCCAACCATATACCATCAGTTGCCTCCACCAAGGACGAGATCTTCCTATCATCCAGCAATTTCGTCTTCCCTAAAACATTAACCCCTCCATGTATGAAGGACTATGTGATGTTGCTCCTCTTGAATTTTATGAGGTTTTATTAGGCCAACCATATTTTTGGAAGCATCATGTTGTGTATGAGTCCAAGCCTCACACTGTTATTATTAATTTGGGAAAACAACTATATATGATAACAGAGTTAGCCCCACCTACCACCATCTCTTTGACCTTTGCTAATAAATGTATTACGATCATCTCCTAGATTGGGAAATTTGTTTTCTTTCTCATTCATTCTCAAAGCAAGGGGAAGATTTTCGCCACATCCATGGCCCCCGAAAAGGGTCCCTCCACGTGATAGAAGAAATTTGATGAGGTTGTGGAAGAATACAAGGACATATTCTCCCCACCCACAAGAGTACCCTTGCATTTTCAGGTCAAGCACTCAATCGATTTGATTCCCAGATATCCTCTACCCAATGGGCCAATATACCATTGTTCTATTTTGGAAAATGAGGAAATCAAATGACAGATCTAGGAACTACTATAAAAAGGGCACAACTGACCAATATCCTCACCTTGTGGGAGCCCAATTGTACTTGTACAATATAAGGATGGGAATTAAAGACTATGCATTGATTATCAAACATTAAATAAAATATTTGTTAGGAACATGATCTCGATCCCACAGATTGATGACCTTCTTGACTAGCTCAAGCGGGGCAAGTATTTCAACAACATTGATTTGAAGTCTGGATATCAACCAAGTTCTAATAGAGGCCACAAATGTATGGAAGACCAACTTAAAATCCAAGGAGGGCCTTCTTGAGTGGTTGGTCATGCCCTTCAGGTTGAAAATGTCCCTACAAATTTTATGAGCTAATGGATGACATTTTTTAGCCTTTCACCAACTCATTCATGGTTCTATATTTGGATGACATCCTCATCTTCAACAAGAGTTGGGTAGAGCACTTGCAACATATTCAACGAGTCCTTTAAACCTTGTGGCAACATAAGTTATGTGCCAACCTGCAGAAGTGCTCCTTTGGAATGGACCAGGCCCAATATTTGGGCTACATAATTGTCAAGAAAGGCATGCACGTGGATCTAGCTAAGATCCAAGGCATTCATGATTGGTCATCATCAACGATTATGACAAAGCTTCAAAGCTTATTGGGCCTTGCTAATTTATACTATATATTTGTGTTGGGCGTGAGTCAAGTTACAAAGGGCAGAGCAAGAGAACAATTGTTTTGTTCTAAGGCAATGAAGAAGGCATTTGTTGAATTGAAACATCACCTTTGTTCTGCACCATTCCTCACCTTGCCAAACCTACGACAAACATTTGAGATTCAGACAGATGCCTCAGATTATGTGATTGTTTCATTCCTCACTTAATAAGGGCACCTAATGGCCTATCATAGTGAGACACTATCTATTATTGTTCGTAGGTACCCTGCTTATGATAAGGAGAAGTACTCTATCTTTTAGGTCTTCTTGTAATGGAAGAAATATATTATGGGTAAAGATACGATCATACACATAGATCACGAGCCTCTTCAATTTATGTAAACACAGGGGAACTTGTAGAATAATTACCATTATAAATGGTCCACATACCTGCAATAATTCCATCTGAACATAAAGTACAAAAATGGAAGCACCAATCATGTTACAAATTATAACACCCTCCTCCCACATCCACCCAAGCAACCATTCCAACTGGGGTAAACATGAGACAAGACGCTACTATGACCATATTCGACCTCCTAGGTGACTTTAAGGAAGTGGAATTGATGAAACATAACACATATGCATCCAACATCATCAAAAAAAACCCTCAGGAGACAATTCAGCCACTTAGACAGCTTGTCCCTGGGTCCCACTGTTGTTTGGGACCTCTTAGTCCATAGTCGTTCTCATCCTATGGGCAAGGAAGTGACCAGAGACCTAAAGTTGCTCTCATAGGCCTGATTTCCAGTGACTGTGGACTAAATTTTTTAGTTATGTGTTAGTGACCTCGAGATTTAAACCACTTTTTCAAGCCTAGAGCCTAGAATGGAATGAAACCTCAAAATCAAGTAAAGTACATGGAAACAATGAAGCAAAAGTAATAAACTCAACAAGACCTTAACCAGATGCCTACTATCCATCATAAACATTTCTTCAAACATATCATCGACATGTAACCTACAAGTGTAAACAATAGAATTAAGTGTAGGGATCTCATACTTATCTGAGAATCACTATAAACCATTGTTCCCTCATGTCATTTTCTACATATTCATATATTAGGTCATATACACATCACCCATTCATATATAGGTGAAAACATGCTAAGAGCCAAACATAGCTACTGTCACAAAATGTGAATATAACCATCATAATAAGAACATAAATACAATAAACGTATCAACCATCAAAATCCATATATGCATCAATATATTTACACATTAAAATCTCGGAGTGAATATCTCATTAATCAATGCAATGAATGAATCAGAGATGGCACTACCACGTTCCACTTGACAATAGAATGGCTGAGCCAAATCTCTCTTTAGCCATTCATCCCTATGCCATATACCAAGCATGAATGTGGGTCTCAAATCAAAATAACTCAAACATGGCATACTGAGGCAAAACCACCTCACCCTCATCAATAGAAACTAGGCTTTACCAAAATCCATCCTAGATCACTAGGCCAACACAATGAACACATCATAATAGGATTTACCATGATCTCCACCCAATCACTAGGCCAAACAAGCATGGCTACCACCGGATTTCTCCACTTACACCGTGAGGAATTTTCTTGTCTCCTAGTCTCTCAGGCTTTACCGTAATCTAAACCTGGATCACTAGGCCCTAAATTGATACCCACTCTCCTGGCTTTACCTCATATCCCAAACCCAGGATTACTAGGCCCAATGGAGATAGAACCACCTCTTGGCTTTACCGTATATCCTACCATTCACCAGCAAGGATTCCTAGGCCCACCAAGGCAACACAATCCTGGCTTTACCGCAACCCAGAGTATGGCTTTGGGGTCACTAGGCCAGTGGATTTACCATCATCCAAAGTCTAGTTTAGGGACCACTAGGCCATGTGCTCTATCATTCAGAGATCCACCCCACTCAACTTTGAATCCATATGACAATCCAACTCAACCAAAACATGAGAACCCCATCACACCATGGCTATCTGGAAACATAAAGGCTAGGCTAAAAAACACTGTTACACTTGGCAAAACCCATGCCATGATAGAAAAGAACCACGTGCAATACCATGCATGCCAAATATAGCAAGGAAAAGATACATGCAAGTCAACACCTACAATGAAGCCTAATGTAGCTGCGTGATCCTACCTTTCCCTGCTTGATCTTTGCTTCCTCTTTCCTTCTTTGCCTTTCTTACTCCAATGCCAAAGTGCTCCAAGAAAACTCTAAGTATCAAAGAGTATGAGAGAGAGAATAATGAGAGTGCTCCAAAACTTAACTGGCAAAAGGTTACAAAATTATCATTAAAAGCCTTTTTATGAATGAGGTTTCTATTTTCTTCATTTTCCATTATGTTCCTTCAGTTTCCTCCTCACATGAAACCTGTGGCCTTTCACCTCCTTTTTCTCCTAATTTCCATTATTTTCGTAAATAATTGTGCCAAAAATGCCATTTTGCCTTTCCAAATATTTAGCCATTGCCTTTCCAATTCCCTTAGCCATAAACAACCAAATGAACACCGCCTAGGATGTCCTGCCCAACATTCAACTTGGAATAAGTGTCCATCCGTGGTTATTGTTTTTAACTTTTATTACATGAAATTTTCACTAGGGTTGTTACACAAATTTCCTCAGTCAACCCATAATTATGGCACTGAGTATAGTTATCAACTCTTGTAGGCACAAGACCTATGGATAAACAAAACTATATGAAAATGACTTAGAGTTCATTGCTTCCTACAAGATGTTGATGGTTGGAAAGCCAATCCTATACTTCCACCTTTAGGAGGTAATGTTGTGCTATATGATACATATTTGTGTTCCTTCAAAGTGAGCATGCCAAGCTGATTTGGGAGGTGCATTACAATAGTGTCGTAGGACATTTTGGTGTCGAGAAGATAGTGGCAATACTACAGAAATATTTTTATTTGTGAAAACTTCGACAGGATGTTAGACGATATATCAGATTTTTCACTGCATGTGCCATTTCCAAGAAAACCATTAAGAAGAAAGGCTTATACACTCGTCTTCCTACTCCTATCCAAGCTTGGGAATCCATCTCCATGGACTATATCTTTGTCCTCGATTTTACCAAGCATGCTAATGATTGTGTATTTGTAATTGTGGCCGTCGATAGGTTTTCTAAGATGGCTATGTTGATGCCCTTCAAGAAGAGCATCATAGCATAAGGCACTACCAAACTCTTCTTTGAATGAGTTTCATTTCATTTTGGAATTCCACAAACCATTATATCAAATCAAGATAGCAAGTTGCTGAGCATATTCTAGTTGAGCCTCTAGTCATTGTTGGGAACTAAGCTCACCAAGTTGACTACATTCCATTCGCAAAATGATGGCCAGACAACAGTTTTCAACAGGATGATAGTGCACATACTATTCATGTACAACTCCAAGCATCAAAAAACATGGGACGAGAGTCGTCTCTATGTGATACGTAGCTAACAAAACTCTCCATAGCCTGACTAGCCATAAACCCTTTCAAGTGGGCATGGGATTTCAACCATTGTTTCCCATTGATGTGGCAATGCCTCTTGTGACTACATAGGAAAGATCTGCACATGTTTAGTTTGAAGTTGATAAAGCCACCAAATCTATTGAATGCATCCAACACATATGCCAGCAAGTCCATGATATCTTGGATAAAGCCAATGCCAAGTACAAATAATGTCATGATCAACATTGGGTGAGACATAAGTTTCAACTGGGAGACAAAGTTTGGTTACATTTGCAAAAGGAAGACCTTAATCGAGCCCATCATAAGCTTTTACCACTCCGATATGGGCCTTACACCATTACCAAGGCTATGGATGACAATGATTTCGAGCTCAACATTCCCCCATTCCTTAGTCTGCACCTAGTGTTCAATGTGGACGGACTTTGGCCATACTTTCTACCATTGTTGGACACATTAGACATTGATGAATAGTTGACACTAATAGATCTCAACCAAGATTTCATTGAACAGACCATGACTAGCTAGATCATGGAAACATAGATTAGTCACACTTGCCTATAGAGCATCCAAATGTATCAGGTTGTCAAAGTTAGCTAACTCATGTACCAAGGCAAGTGGCTCACCAAGGACCAAGTTTGGCAGAAGTTTCCCATCTTATGGAGGTACTCAATAAAATGGGGACCATTACTTCCTAAAGGGGGAGGATTGATCTGGGTGGATATTGGTGGCCACCCACCTATTCCACTTAGACTCAAAACATTGTTTCCTTAAGTCCAGCAAAAAATTCTATTTTTTCCATTTTTCAGTTCTTAATTTTTTGGAGCCATTTTGAGGTACTAAAAAACATATTTTTGGGAAAACAAAGTGACCAAAAACTGATCAAAATAAATTTCACTTATTTTTTTCGTCCTCATGGAGATATTGAAAATGAGGTATTGCAATAGTCAAATGGAGATCATATGCCAAAGTAATGACCGCGGGAAGTTTGTAGTCTAACTTACCCCAAAAATGCCCTAAATTGTTGGCGCTTCATCTCCTAGGGTTAGGGTTTCACACTTATTGTTTATGACAACAAGGCCTCCAAGCCTCATTGTAACGTAGTTCAGAAGGCATGTAGTTGTCACATCTCTTGTTAGAGATAAGATACCATCACCTAAGCTAGTTTGTTCCATTCTACATGTAAATGATTTTCAATACTTGTTATTAATTAATTGAAGTTTTGCTCTTTCATTGTATCTCTATGTTCTGTCTAAATTTGTATTTCATTTCATTCATTGGTAAATAAGGATCAATGTTATTAGAGTGTATGTTCTTTCTCTATTTATCTATGCATGTCCCCAACGAGATAAGGGTATAAGGAGTTGAGACTTGAATTAATTGAGCCCTTGCAAGACTGTCCCCGCCAACACTGACAACCTCCAATGTCAGAATAAAAGAAAGATGAGCGAGAAGGAGATCCTATCAAATTGTTGCTCGAAGAAACCCTTGATTGCAAAAGGAATGAGATGATTGAAAACTTTTCCCAAATCCTTCAGCAGATGCCAACATGAGACACATCTTCATCCAACAGTCACTTCAGAGGTGGCACCCCCTTCATGGTACAAGTTAACTTCAATATTCCAATATTTGAAGGTCAAATAGATGCAAATGTTGTAGATAAATGGTTAAATTTGTTAGAAGGTTATTTTCCAGTCCATAGTTTCTCTAAGAGGTAAAATATTACTTTTGCAGTGCTTAAGGGTGCACCCCATGTCAAGGAATTGTGGGAAACTTGATGTGGAAAAAAGGACGAGGAAACATATTTGTTTATAACCACCCATACTCGGAAAAGTTTCCAAAACGTTTTTAAGGAATTGTATTACGTTGTGGAGAGCTACAAAGACAAGTACATACAATGGACCACACTACAACAACAAAGGGACTAAGGTGTGCATCATAGAACAAATATTTTTCATACTCTATGCACAATGTTGGGTATAAAAGAATCTAAGCGACATTTTTTGCTCAAGTACCATGGTTGTTTGCAAAAATACATTCAGGAAGAAATGGATTTCCTGGACATCTCCTCGCTTGGTACAACATACCGATATGTTGCCAAGGTTGAAAAAAAATTGAACAAAAGAAGCATGACTTTAGATCTATGAATCCGAAGTAAGTAAAGAAAACCCCCGAAATGTAGAAAAAAGGACAGATTCAAGGTGGAATGACACGAGAAAACCCATCAAAGACACAAGAAAATAATGGAACCATGAAGGTAAACAAGGACATATGAAATTGGTGTGAGTTCCACAAGAGCCCCATCCAAAACATAAATGAGTGTTGCACCAAGTAGTCATTAGTGGACATTCTAAAAGCTCCAGAGTCTGATGCATGTTCTAATTTTGAGCTAGAACCCGACAGGGGGAATGACAAGGGGAAGAAGATTATTAACAAAGAACCAAGTGCCACCACTACCACTATCAATGTTAAGAAGAATGAGCCTGAAGATCCAAAGGAGGGGGAGCATCTCTTCTACTCATAGTTGTGGGTGAAGTGTTATCTGTTGCATTTCATTGCCAATAGTGGGAGCCTAAAAATCTCATCTCAGTAGTGGTAGTTATGATGTTGAGACTGCTAACCACACCACACCCACAACCATATACCATTGGGTGGCTCCACCAAGAACGAGATCTCTGTGTTAGCCAACAATGTTGGCTTCCCAACAACATTAAGCCCTTCACAGACGAGGTACTATGTGATATTGATCCTCTTAAAGTTTGTGATGTTTTCTTAGGACACAGGAAAGTGGTGTGAGTTCCATAAGAGCCCCATCCACAACACAAATGTGTGTTGGGCCACTGAGTTGTCATTAGTGGCCAAGCTAAGAGATTCAGAGTCCAATGCATATTCTGATTTTGAGTCAGAACCTCACAGGGGGAACAACAAAGGGGAAGCAGATTATTGATGCAGAACCTATTTCTACCATTGCCACCACTAAGGTCCAAAATATTGAGCTCAAAGATCCAGAGGAGTAGGAGCGTCTCTTCCACTCATAGATGTGGGTGAAGGGTTCTCCATTGTAGTTCATTTTTTACAGTGGGAGCCAAAATAACCTCACCTTAGTAGAGGTCGTTAAGCAATTGGACCTACTGACCACACCACACCCACAACCATATACCATCGAGTGGCTCCGCCAAGGACAAGATCTTTGTGTCAGCCAGCAGTGCTTCCTTCCCTACAACATTTAGCCCTTCACGGACGAGGCACTAAGTGATGTTGCTCCTTTTGGAGTTTGTGATGTTTTATTAGTCCAACCATATTCATGGAAGTGTCATGTTGTGTATGAGTCCAGGACTCACACTGTTATTATTACTTTGGGAAGGAAACTATACAAGATACTAGAGATAGCCCCTCCTACTGCCATATCTTTGATCTTTGCTAAGAAATACAGTAACATCATCTCCCAGATCGATAAATTTGTTTTCTTTCTCATTCATTCTCAAAGTAAGGGGAAGATTGTGGCCACATCCATGGCCCTTGGAAAGGGTCCCTCAGCGTGACAAAATCAAGTCGATGATGTTGTGGAAGAATACAAAGACATCTTCTCCTCACCCAGAGGAGTACCCGTATGCTATCAGGTGAAGCAATCGATCAGTCTGACTCCCATAGATCCTCTACAAAATGGGCCAATATATCACCGCTCTCTTATGGAAAACAAGGAAATCAAGTTGCAAATCCAAGAACTACTACCTCATGGGAGCACAATTGTACTCGTACAGAAGAAGGAGGGGACTTGGAGGATTTGCATTGATAATCGGGCACTGAATAAAATCTGTTATCAGGGAAATTTACTCAATCCCACAGATTGATGACCTTCTTGAATAGCTCAAGGGGGCCAAGTACTTCAAAAATATTGAATTGAATTACGGATATCACCAAACTCCAATGGTTCCCACAGATGTATGGAAGGCCACCTTCAAATCCAAGGAGGTTGTTTTTGGGTGGTTGGTGATGCCCTTTGGGTTGACAAATGCCCTTACAAATTTATGAGGTTGATGGATGACACCTTGTGGCCTTTCACCAAATCCTTGATTGTTGTATATTTGGATGGCATCCTTGTCTTCAATAAGAGTTTGGAAGAGCACTTGCAACATATTCAGAAGGTCCTTCAAACCTTGCGATAGCACAAGTGATGTGCCAACCTAGAGAGGTGATTCTTTACCATGGACCATGTCCAATATTTTGGCTACATAATTGATGAGCAAGGTATGCATGTGAATCCAGCTAACATCTAATTCATTCAGGATTGGCCAACCCTAATGACTATGAAAGAGCTTCACAACTTCTTGGGCCTTGGTAATTTATACCCGAGATTTTTGTTGGGGTTCTCTTGTATTACTTGGCCCTTGATTCAAGTTACCAAGGGAAAAGCAAACGAGAAATTTCTTTGGTCTGAGGAAAATAACAAGGAATTCGTCGAACTAAAACACCACCTTTTCTCTGCATTGGTCCTCACCTTTCCAAACCTACAACAACAATTTGAGATTGAGACAAATGCCTCATATTATGTTATTGGTGCAATCCTCACTCAACAAGGGATAATGAGACACTCTTTGTTACTTTTTTTAGGTACCCCACCAATGATAAGGAGATGTACTCTATCATGTAGGCTTACCAACAATGGAAGCATTATATTTTGGGGAAGGAGACGACTATACACATGGATCACGGACCTCGTTAATTTATTTAGACACATGGGAATTTGCAAAACGATCACCATTAGAAATGGTCCACATACCTACAACAATTCCATCTATTAATAAATTAAAAGAATGGAATTACATTTGGGAGGCACATTACAATAGGGCCGTAAAGCACTTTGGTGTCGAGAAGACAGTGGTAATAATGTAGAAATATTTTTATTGGCCAAAACTCTGATAGGATGTTGAAATATATATCAGATATTTCACTTCCCATGCCATTTCCAAGACGACCATTAAGAAGCGAGGCCTATATACTCCTATTCCTACCCATATCTAACCTTGGAAATCCATATCCATAGGCTATATGTATGACCTCCCTTATACCAAGCATGGCGATAACTGTGTATTTGTGATCGTCGATAGGTTTTCTAAGATGGCTATGTTGATGGC
The DNA here is from genome assembly GCA_000404065.3 of Pinus taeda. Classification (NCBI taxonomy): domain Eukaryota; kingdom Viridiplantae; phylum Streptophyta; class Pinopsida; order Pinales; family Pinaceae; genus Pinus; species Pinus taeda. Next base: position 51,722 of record APFE030226379.1, on the reverse strand, counting down.
CTGCAAGAAGAACATCACAGCAGAAGACACTATCAAACTCTTCTTCAAATGAGTGTGGGTTAATTTCGGGATTCGACAAACCATTATATAAGATCAGGATAGTAGGTTCCTGAGCACATTCTAGTCAAGCCTCTAGTTGTTATTGGATATTAAGCTCACCAAGTCAACTACATTCCATCTGCATACTGATGGCTAGAAAGAGGTTTTCAATAGGATGATAGCACACATACAACACATGTTTGACTCCAAGCATCCACGAACATGGGACAAGAGTCTTCCCTATATGCAAAAAAACTATAACGAAGCTCTCCATAACTTGAATGGCCACAATTTCTTTCAAGTAGGCATGGGATTTCAGCCATTGTGTACCATTGGTTTCACAATACCTCTTTTGACTACATATGCAAGATCAACACATGTTCATTTTGAAGCTAATAAAGCCACCAGATTTATTGAATGCATCCAGCACATCTACTAGTAGGTCCATGATATCCTAGATAAAGCTAATGCCAAGTACAAACAATGCCATGATCAACATTCGGTGCCACATAAGTTTCAAGTGGGTGACAAAGTTTGGTTACATTTGCAAAAGGAACATCTTACTGGACTCCATTAGAAGCTTCGACCACTTTGATATGGGCCTTATGCCATCACCAAAGCCATGGGTAGCAATGCTTTCGAGCTCAACATTCCCCCATTCATTTGCCTGCACCTATTTCTTAATGTGGACCACCTTCGAATATACTTTCCACCATTGCTGGACACATCAAACATTGTTGAGAATTTGACACCAACATAACTCAACCCAAATTACATTGAACAAGCTATGACTGACTAGATCCTGGACACATAGATCAATCAAAATCTCCAATAAAGGATCCAATTGCATTGGGTTGTCAAAGCTGGTCAGCTTTTGCACCAAGGCAAATGGTTCACTAGGGACCAAGATCAATAGAAGTTTCCCCATCTCATGGAAGAATTCAATGCAATGGGGACCATTGCTTCTTGGGGGGGGGGGGGGGGGAAGGATTGATCCAGGTGGATATTTTTGGCCACCTTCCTATTCCACTCAGACCCCGAACAACATTTCCTTTTAGTTTCCTTAATTCTAGCACAACTTTCTATTTTTCCTATTTTTTGGGTTCTAAACTTTCGGAGCCATTTTGGTATCCTAAAAGACGTTTTTTTGGGAAAATAGAGAGACTAGAAATATGCCAAAAAAATTTTAAAGATATTCTCCCTTTGGCTCCTCATGGAGATCTTCGAAACGAGGTATTATGATAGTCAAACAAAGATTATATTCTAAAGTTATGACCCTGTGAAGTTGGCAGTTCAACTTACCCCAATGGTGCCCAAAACCATTGGCGCTTCATCTCCTATGGTTAGGGTTTCACACTTCTTTATGATAAAAATGCCTCTGAGCCTCATTAAAACACATTTCATAAGGCATGTATCTGTGACATATCTTCTCAAAGATAAGCTACCATCGCTAAAGCTATTTTGTTCCATTCTGCATGTAAGCGATTTTAAGTACTTGTTATCAATTGATTGAGGTTATTTCCTTTTGTTGTAAATTTATGTTTTGTTTAATTATATATTTCATTTTGTTCCTTCATAAATCAAAATTAGTGATATGAGAGCAGCCTTCTCTTACTCTGCTTTTTCTTTGCATTTCCCCAACGAGGTCAGGGTATAAGGAGTTGGGAGTGGAACTAGTTGAGCCCTTGTAAGGCTATCCCCGCTGACACCGATGACCTCCCATGGTAGATGATAAACAAGAGAAGGGAACATGAGATCCTATGAAATTATTGCTTGAAGAATCCCTTAAGTGGCAAAGGAATGAGATGATGGACAACTTTTCCCAAATCCCTTTGTGGATGCCAACAAGTGACACATCTTCATCCATTAGTCACTTCAGAGATGCTGTCCCATTTAAGGTACAAGTTAAATTTCATATTCCAATATTCAAAGGTCAGTTAGATGCAGATGTTGGAGGTAAATGGTTAAATCCACTAGAAGGTTGTTTTTTGTTCCACAATTTCTCCGGGAGGGAAAAGATTACTTTTGCAGAGCTTAAGGTCGCCCCCCATGTCAAGGACTGGTGGGAAAATTACTGTGGAAAAAAGGTTGAGGAACCCTCTCTATTTATAGCTTCACCATCTTGAAATTCTTTCCGAGAAATTATCAAGGAACGATATCACCTTGTGGGGAGCTATAAAGTAATCTACATATAATGGACCACACTATGGAAGCAAATGGAGCAAGATGTGCATGAGATCACAAATATTTTTCGTACTCTACACACAAACTTGGGTATCAAAGACTCTAAGTGACATTTGGTGCTCAGGTACCACAGTTGTATACACAAATAAATTCAGGAAGAAATTGAGTTCCTAGACATCTCCTTGCTTGGTGCAACATACTGAGATGCTGCTAGGATTGAACAAAAAATTAAATAAAAGAAGTGTGACTTTAGAAATGTCAATATGAAATAGATATAGATCACCCCCAAACCACAAAACAAACAATAAAGAAAAGTTGGTGTTGTCACTCACTACATTATGGGCTTCAATTGGTCAAGGTTTCCCAAGAGCAGTGAAGTTTGGAGCCACTTTCCTAGGCCAAGGAAGATATTAGAGCTCAATCAAACCCACTCCATTGCCTTGCTCCCAGAAAAATCTTTCCAATGGTATATAGAAGTCCAAGAATGGACTTTTGGATCGAAAGTTAGAGCATGTTGAAGATCGCACTTGGAAATCATTGAAAAACAAGAAAATTACTAAGTGTGAGGGAAAATATCACATATTGGGGGCCCCGAGCCCTGGGCACAATAAGCATTGCACATCACAATCCTGCATTATCAGCATACTGTCGGATCAAAGGGTTGCCACTCTAAAGACTGTGTAGGGGCTGATTCTACGATACAGTATAAAAGTTCCCGCAAACTAGCATTATCAGCATAACAGCGGATCAAAGGGCTACCACTCAAAAAACCTTATGGGGGCATATTTATGCGATGTAGTGTAACATCACTGAGGGAGGCCGAAAAGAGTAAAAAAAGGAAATGTGGAACAAAAGCAATTCTGGGCTGCCCCATTCTCTCTCCTTCACGTGGTGGTACGACGGTGTGATATATTGGCATTGGGCACCCTGCAATCCCACATCACGCATCATTGCAGTCCTGCACATGAGCTTATTGGACATATCGGTCGGCCCTGGGAGTTCATAGGCTTATCGATGATCGACGGCGGGAAAATCTTGCATCTCACATTCCCGTATGGCCCCGCAATACCAATGGGCCATTCTTAAGAAATTGTAGGGGGGAGGGAAGCGTCGATAGTGTTAATGGTAGGGGAGGGGTCGATTTCATTGTACAAGGGAAATGCAAGCAAAGACAAGGACGGGTGGGCCCTTTCTCTCTCCTCCACGTGGCGGTATGTTTTATCGGAGGTCAAAGGCCCTTGGCACATTGAATCCCGCATATCTGCCTTGTCAAAGCCCCACATCCCACAGTCCTATAGGGCCCTCGCAATACCTGATGGGCTATCCTTAAGAAATTGTGGGGGGAAGTTGTTGATGTACTGTCAAATCACCGGGGTGGTCTGATTTCATTTAACAAAGGAATTCAAAGAAAAATGAAGGTAGGTGGCCCCATTTCTCTCTCCTCCAAGGGGCCATGTAGCACAATCCCATTGGGTCGTATGTATGACTTTGTAGCTGATGTCATCAATGATGTGGCAGTATGAAGGACACGTTTCAAGTAGTTTCGATGTTTTAAAGGGTCCTATAGGTGCATTTCTGGGTGACACGTGTCACCACTCACAGGGTGACACGTGGCAACGATGACGTCATCCCCCATATTGGTGATCGCAGTTGCCTTGTTGCATCCCTATAATACTAGTGATTACCCCATTACTATTGTAGTTGTACCCCTTATTAATATTGTTGTGCCCCTATTGTCCCCATATTGTTATTATTGTGCCCCATAGAATCCCTCTATTTATTTTTGTGGCTTTATATTTTATTGTTAGGTCGGCTGGGTTATATTGTGACTCCTTAGACTCCTATATATAGAAAGGAGGTTTTGTCATTTGAATCATCCAAGAATTGTTCATTTATGTAATGTTAAGGAGGTTTCCCCCTCGAAGAGGCTGAATTCTAAGGCGTTGATCTATCTTTTCTATCTTTTCTTGAGCTGGTTTCATAACATAATTTCCAAGGAGACCACAGAAGATTAGGAAATGTCCTTGGAACAGGACATGCAGAAGGAATAAGAGACACAGGAATGCACTAACTTTACCACGAAACTGACCCAAGGAAAAAGGTCGCACAACAAGGAATTGCCACATGCACGCGAGAATTCCAAAACAACTAAGACTTTAGAGAAAGAATTTCTTGACAACAACGAACCAGTGCACAATGTCACGACTAGTGCATTGGAGGAGCTGATTACAGAGTAGAAAACTGTGTTGGGGGATCTCAGAGTGAAGCGACAGGCATTATAGGTGCAACCCTCGGGAGGGATGATACCACACCTAGAAAATGATATAGTCACAGCCGAGCAGATGGTGCATGGTCACACAACAAACACTTTAATGTTGCTAGCAGGTGCTGTCTTAACCGAAGCTGAGGGTGACATGTGAAGTTAGGGGTTGAATTTGATCTCTCTGCTTTGAGAAACCCTCTACCAACTATAGGATGGAGTAACTATTGAGCTGTGTGCCAGTGAAGGCCATGCCCTCCAACTCTTAATGGAGCATAAGGCAAATCTGGAGCAGGTCAGCCTACAATGTGATGACTTGGTCGCCCACAACCAGGAATTGGAACAGGTCGTGGCAGCGATGTGCAGCAAGGCACCAGAGTTGGTTGTCCCAGCGGAACTTCCAATAATGGACAAGATCCATTACATGGCCACTGGATTCTGTACGGCCCAAGGGGAGGTCACGAAAGCTTAGTGGGAAGTAAATTTGCAAATTATGGAGCTAAGACTAAAGGCACAACCACCCACACCCTCGAAAGTTTGAGAGCAGTGCCACGACAAAATTCAAGTAGGGTTGGAAGTCATAAAGGGTGTGGTCCAATATTGCTCGAGATTGTTGGATCAGTCCCTCCTTACACTCACATCCCTACACGATGACCCAATGCTACAAAAAGAAGAAACAAAAATGTGGGAGTTATAGCACACGTATGACAAAGTCAGAGGGACTGCGCAAATGGTTTCCATCACACAACGACTAGCCAAAATGATGGAGGCCCAGGCTCTTAAGGCGCAGGTTCACACAGCTCGGCAGAAGGAAGCAATGCTTAAAGAATGCATCCAGCCTTGGCTTGATGAGGCATTTGCGGTCTCTTCCAACATCGAGGGCAAGTTAGCACACATGTAGGTAGTATATGAACCTAGGCAAGCAATGGAATCAAATACTGATACATCGGTGGCTCACATAGAATGGGTAAAGCAGATGGTGGATGATATTATTGTGAGGGTAAGCGAAGTGTAGAAGTCATTGAATGACCTCCGTGCAAATATTTGCACACCAACCAAGTGACTCAGGACAAGTCAAGTTGATTGTGTTGGGGGCTTGTTGGGTAGCAGAGGCCCTGTGTAATGGATTTGGGGCTCAAAGCCCACAATTTTGGGAAAAAGTATGGTAAAGACTCCACGAAGTGTGCGGAGCATGAATTGTAATGAGTCAAGTCAAGGGGTTGTCCGCCCAAAAAATAATATAGAATAATAGGAAGTCGGTTTGCCCATGGTCTATGGACCATGGGAATGTATAAATAGAGCAAGGCTCTATGGTTAGAAGTTAGTTTTTGGATGAGATCTGATGTGTTATGGGTTGGTGAAAGTACTTGGTGTTCTACGTCTATAAGTTTGAGTCAAGGGTGTTAGTGGGTAGATAGAGGCTCCACAACTATGTATGCAGAGATTGTACTGAAATAAAGATATAATAAAGATAAGTTGTTTCTGAAATATCGCGGATCTATTGTATTTGGGTTCATACATCTATTATATGAGTTTGTTATATGAGTTTATGTCTTTAAAAGAATTATGATTGTGCGCATTGGGTTTTATTGTTAAATGTTTGCTTAAAGACTACAACAAGAAGATCATATCTATAACAATTTCATTAATAAGAAAGTGCACCTGCATGGATCTACGTGAAAGTTTTATAGCAGTATAGAGTAGCGCGAGGCCGCAGAACAATTCGCAACCCCTTCAGACCACATCAAGACATCCCAAGGGTACGAAAACATGGTTCCATCACCCTCCCCTACTACTATGGGTGAGACCTTAGTCCGCGTTCAGCTAACTATTGCCAAAAGTGTTGGTATTTGTGGGCTTTGTGTGGCTAATAACTCTTCCGAACCTGGGTCAGGGTTCAATAAGCCAACAGACCCACTTAGTTACTAGTGGATCACCCAATAGCTTAAGTGTCTCTTTGTGTCTTTACAACCAGGTTAATGCATGTCCCTCCAACTTCACTTTCAAAAAAAAAATCTTATTCTCTTTGTTGGCTTGATGGGGCTTGCCCTAGGTTCAACGTTATCTGCACCAACCAACAAAATGCTAACTACTGGCTCTTTCGGAAACAACCCACGTAGCAGAAGCTGCAATCTCACCTAAAGCAGTACTAGGGGATGCTAGAACTAGGTTTCTACATCTAAAGGCCTCTGTGATGTGTTCTCCCTGTCCTTATGTCTTAGATCTACCTTCCCACACATTTAACCCTTTTGAATTGATAACTACTGCAAATCTATCCAAATAACCTCCAGATCTTCGTGAAGGTCGCTAATTAAACTTATCATGCATAAATATTATAGATCCACTACTTTCGCGCAAAAAACACACATTAGTTTATGTAAATTATAACACTAAGTGAAGATGTATAACTTTGTAGAAGTAAATAATAAGATACAGATGCACTAGATTCAGCTCAAAACAACCTTTATTAAGTGTAATTGTTCAATTACAGACTTATTTTCCCTACACACTCACTTGCAGGGGCCCGCACATTCAGCCAACGGACTTAGCAATGTTTCTACACACTCAATAGCATGAGCCTTCCCCTTTTGCCTAAGTACATGAAGAAAAACTTTCCTTCCTTAACACCTTGCCCTTGCAATGATTCTTCTCTATCAGATGCTTCCTAAGAATCTCTATGACTCATCTACATATAACATTTATTTTACAATACATGAGCCTTCCCCTTTCACCTAAGTACATGAAGAAAACCTTGCCTTCCATAACACCTTACCCTTGCAATGATTCTTCTCTATCAGATGTTGGGTTGTGTTATATTCTTTCCACGACTAGCCCATGTAGTTAACTGAGGGGTTAGAAGGGAGGTGGAGACCTCCCTTTGTTGTGTCGATTACGTAAACCGGGGGTCACAGGGGGTTTGAGGGGTGTAGGTAATGCCACTCTATGGGGACCCTATATTAGGTTGGGTGGACCTAACTATGGTTTTGTGCATGATTTTTCACACGGTTTTAGATGTGATGGTTTTTAGTCCATGGAATTGGATGCTTCGGCATGTATAAATATGTATTGTAACATTGAAAGGAAGATAATGAAACATCAAGTTGGTAGTCCCGGTTTTGGGATCCAAGGGAAAATATCTATGTATATGTGTTTTATGTGTTGTGCTCTCGCATTGTTTATTTTCTATGTTTTAGAATTCGTATGCAGGTAATTTTTGTACGGGGTTAAAAGCTACATTTGGTATCAGAGTTGTTTTAGCTTCAAGGGGATGCCTTTGTTGCTGAGGGGTTTTGCTCGGGCCTATGGTAGACCCTATTAAGTGGGAGATATGCGAGATCGATTCTGGTGGTGAAAGAAGATGGCGAGAAGTACAAAGATAGAGATCAAGAAATTTAATGGTTAGAGTTTTGAGTTATGGAAACTCAATATGGAGGATCTGTTGGTGGATAAAGATTAGTGGATCATGGTAGATGCAGGTACTAAACCAATGGGAGTGTCGGATGAAGATTGGAAGAAGTTGGATCAGAAGCCTAAGAGCACAATATGATTGTGTGTCTCAGATTTAATATTGCCGAATGTATCATTGGAAGCTATGATGAAGGCTTTGTGGGACATGTTAGGGACTTTCTACCGATCTATGTCTCTGGTGAATAAACTGTTCCTATGAGAAAAGTTGTATAACCTGAGGATGAAATATGGAGACTTGGTGATAGAACATCTGAACACATTTAATACTTCGTTAAGTCAGTTATTATCTATTGATATTAAAATTTCAAATGAAGATAAGTGCATCAGTTTGTTGTGTTCTCTACCGGATTCGTGGGATAGTCTGGTTATTGCAATAGGTAGCAATGCAACTGCCTTGTAGTTTGATGAAATAGTCTCATCCTTGTTGATGGAGGAGATGAGATGGAAAACTATGGAGAGCCAGAATGGTGATGCCTTGTTTGTATGAGGATGGTCCCAGAATAGAAACAAAAATAAGTCATCAAGTGGGAGATCTAAATCTAGAGGTAGATCTAAATCTCCAAGCAAACTTGTAAATATGGTATGTTGGAAATGCGGAAAGGAAGGGCACTACTAAAGGGATTGTAAATCTAAAGCTCTTGACAAAGGAAAGGGATCTGATGATGCTCCTTCTGTAGAGACGAAAACCACCTCAAATGAAGGTGGGGATGTGTACTTGGCTTCTTTAAGTACACATGTAGATCATGAGGCATGGTTGATTGACTCAAGTGCATCCTTTCACTTCACTCCCCATAGAGAGTGGTTCTGTGAGTATGAGAAATATGATGGCCTTCTTGCAGGATGACAGGAAGGTTAGAATCGTTGGTCGTAGAAAAGTAAAGTTGAAGTTGCAAGGTGGAAGGGTTAGAACACTTCCAGGTGTTTTTCATATTCCTGCATTGGCCAGAAATCTTATTTCTGTAAGCAAGCTGGATGATGCAGGTGTAAAGGTAGTGTTCGAGAAGGATATTTTCAAAATGGTTCGGGGAGCACTGGTATTGATGTGGGGAGTTCGGATTGGAAGTCTGTACAAGTTGTAAGGTAGAAATGTTATTGATGGGTGCCAAAATTCTATGGTTCCTGAAAGTGGAGTAGAAAATCTAGTGGTCTCTGGAGAGAAGACCATGTTGTGGCATCAAAGGCTTGGACATATTGAAGAGAAGGTCCTTCAAATACTTCATGGTAAAGGTATGGTAGAAGGTGTGAGTAATAGCTCTCTAGATTTTCATTTCTGTGAAATTGTGTATATGGGAAGCAGAATCAAGTGAGATTCACGTCTGGTGGTAAGAGGGCAAAACATATATTAGAGCTTGTGCATAGTAATTTGTTTGGACCTGTGAAGGTTCCATCACTGGGTAAGTTTGTGTACTATGTATCATTTATAGATGAATTCTCAAGGAATACATGGACATATTCCCTCAAGAATAAATCTAAAGTCTTTGATAAGTTTAAAGAATTTAAGGCTATGGTGGAAAACTAGGCAGAGAATAAGATAAAGGTGTTGAGGACAGATAACGTTGGAGAGTTTTGCAGTAAGGAATTTGAAGAATTCTGTAAGAAGTGTGGTATAGCATGACAAAATACTACTCCATATACACCTCAGCAAAATGGAGTTGTAGAAATAACGAACAAGACGTTGATGGAAAGGGCAGGAAGCATGCTCAGTGGTGCCAGGTTAGGACAAGAATTCTGGGCAGAGGTGGTGGAGACTACATGTTACCTGGTCAATAGATCACCTTCATCAACATTGGAAGATAAGACTCCACAAGAGGTATGGAGTAGTAAGAAACCTTCTCTTTCACATCTGAGGGTATTTGGATGTGATGCATATGTACATGTTCCAAAGGAGAAAAGAACCAAGTTGGATAGTAAATCTAAAAAGTGGATCTTTATTGCGTATAAGGATGGTTTAAAGGGTTATAACTTTGGAACCTAGTAACAAGGAAGGTTGTGTACAATGGAGAGTGATGTTCAGATAGGTGAAAGATGTTATTAAACATGAATTCCAACCAAAGGAACCTGAGAAGATAGATTTTGAGCTAAAGGAGGAAGAGTTAGACTCTACTGTAGAGGAGGAATCAGAAGATGAAGAGCCACAAACTTCGGGTGTGAGATCAGCTCGAGAAAGAAGGCAACCATAAAGGTATCGTCCATCTACTTTATGTTCAAATTTTGCTTTATCTATTACTGATGATGATTGTAGAACTATGAAAGAAGCAGTAGATTCAGAGGATGGAAAACTTTGGAAAGAGGCCATGGTTGATGAAATGGCATTTTTGCACAAAAATGAGGCTTGGGATCTAGTGGAGTTGCTGGTTGGAAGGAAACCCATTGGCAGCAAATGGATGTTCAAGAAGAAGACAAATGAAGAAGGAAAGGTGGAGAAATACAAAACTCAGTTGGTAGGAAAAGGTTATTCCCAGGTGCCAGGAATTGATTTTGGTGATATTTCTTCTCCTATTGCTAAGGTAACTTCTATTAGATTACTTTTATCTGTTGCTGTTGCTTTTGATTTTGAGGTAGAATAGATGGATGTGAAGACAACATTTCTTCACAAGGATTTGGAAGAGGATATCTACATGAAGCAACCTGAAGGTTTTGTGATGAAGGGTAAGAATGAACTGGTATGCAAGTTAAAGAAGTCTCTGTACGGGTTAAAACAGTCACCAAGGATGTGGTATCAGAAATTTGATACATTTATACAAGGACTTGGTTTCACTAGAAGCAAAGCAGATCACTGTGTGTATTTTAAATTAATTGGTGACCATGTTATTTATCTGGTCTTGTATGTGGATGATATGTTGCTGGTTGGAAATGACAAAGAAATTGTCCAAGATTTGAAGACCCATCTATCCTCCAAATTCGACATGAAAGATCTTGGTGCTGCAAGCTATATTTCAGGCATGGAAATTAAAAGAGATCAGAAAAATACGAAGATCTAGTTAAACTAGAGGAAGTATGTTGAGACAATATTGCAGAGGTTTAATATGCAGGATAGTAAACCAATGAAGGTTCCTATTCTTGTAGGTGTAAATTTATATGTTGAATAGTGTCCCAAGACACAAGAAGAGGAAGAGGACATGTCTTGTGTTCCATATGCAAGTGCAATTGGTAGCTTGATGTATGCGATGGACTTTACTAGACCAGACATTGCACATGTAGTGGGAGTATTGAGAAGGTTTATGTCAAAACTAGGGAAGGAGCACTGGACAGTAGTGAAGCGGGTTTCTAGGTATCTATGTGATACTAGTGATTATGGTTTTTGCTACCAAGGAAGACCAGGATTGGATAGAGTGTTGGATATTAGTGGCTTTGTTGATGAGACTGGGCTGGATATCTTGATCAAAGAAGATCTACAAGTGGGTATGTGTTTAACCTATTTGGAGGTGTAGTCAGTTGGATAGGTAAGAAACAATCGGTAGTGGCACTATCAATTGTAGAGTTAGAATACATGGCAGCCACTCATGCAAGGAAGGAAGCAGTTTGGTTGCAAAGATTGTGTTCAAGTATGGGTTTAGTACAGGGACCTATAAGGATAGAATGTGACAGCCAAAGTGCAATTTTCTTGGTAAAGAATCCTGCATATCATTCAAAGACAAAGCACATTGATGTTCAGTATCACTCTGTGAGGGATATGATAGAAGACAAAAAGGTGTTGCTAGTAAAGGTGGACACTTTGAAGAATACTGCAAATGCATTTCCAAAATCTATGAGCTCTGAGAAGTTCTCTTGGTGTAGAGAAACAATGGGCATTGCAGGGCTGGATAAATGACTATGCTCTCTTTTGGCCCCCTGTGGAAAGAAAACAACAAGTGGGAGAATATTTGGTTGTGTTATATTCTTTCCACGACTAGCCCACGCAGTTAACCGGGGGGGGTTAGAAGGGGGGCGGAGACCCCCCTTCGTTGCGCCGATTGCGTAGTGCGGGGCTCACAAGGGGTTTGAGGGGTGCATGTAACACCACTCTATGGGGTATGGGGTAGCACCTAGAAAATTTTGTTTTTGGACCCTATATTAGGTTGGGTGAACCTACCTATGGTTTTGTGCATGATTTTCTGCACGTGGTTTTGGATGCGATCATTTTCGGTCCATGGTATTGGATGCTTTGGAATGTATAAGTATGTATTGTAACATTGAAAGGAAGATAGTGAAAAATAAAGATGGCAGTCCTGGTTTTGGGATCCAAGGGAAAATCTCTATCTATATGTGTTTTATGTGTTATGTTGTTGCATTGTTTATTTTCTGTGTTTTAGAATTCATATGCAGGTAATTTATGTACCGAGTTAAAACCTACAAGCCTTCCCCTTTCACCTAAGTACATGAAGAAAGCCTTTCCTTCCTTAACACCTTTCCCTTACAATGATTCTTCTCTATCAGATGCTTCCTAAGAATCTCTATGACTCATCTACATGTAGCATTTGTTTTACAATACCATGGTCTACAGACTATGGGCGGGTCTCCAAACCACTATATCACCTACTCACCTAAGGGACTAAAGTCCCTTTGACTTATACTAGCTTCATGCTCTACTTCCACATTTCTTGGAGATTTTACATTTGTTACAAAAATATATTCCAAAATTGACCCAAAATTTGACCAAAATGACCCTAGGGACCCAATCCCAATAGGCCTCCAACGCAAATTGGGTGACTCACCCTTGAGTTGCTCAACTAGTGCATCAATATTTTCTTGGAGTGCATTGAAATCTACCTTCAATACTTGCAAGTTAGTAGTATGTTGTAGCACAACCTGCTACACTTGCTCGACTAGATCCTCTATTGTGTGGCCTTCCACCATGAGGCCCATTATCCGTTGTGTTTTGTTGGATAGTCTTCAACTTCTCTTGTACTAGAAAAGTAAGATGGCTTGTTTTCTCTATCCACAATTATGTCCTGGACTTCAAGATGGCCTCTCTCCTTTGTAGCTCCTCAGTCTTTGTTTTTAGCTATTTCCCTTCTTTCAAGCGAGTGAAGCGCTAGACTGGCACCAAAGTGCGCGCAATCACCTCGAGTTCATCAAATTGTCTCTACTTTTCCTAGATATTTGTTCCATTTTTCTATAGAGTGGGGTCCTCCTGTAGAGTCATCAATAATTCCATTGCTTGCTCAAATAGCTCTATGTATACCTTGACTGTTGCATCTAACATGGCCATTCCATCTTTGACGGTTGTTTCGTGTTACTCCCAGACTTTTGGACGAGTGGTTAGCTGTAACTTCAACTGCAGCTCTGAGGTCTGCATTTGTAACTCAAATCGGACTCGGCCAACCTCCACTTTTGATTCTCTAACTGTAGCAACCAAGTTTTGGATCTTTGTTGTTAATGTTGCATCTTTAGGAATATTAAGTTTTGGTAGCACATTACATGCTTGTGGAATGGTTGCCTCCAAGTTCTGGCTACGCATGGCTAGTTCTTCCTTTTCCTTTAGTGTTTATGTCTTCTCTGCAAAGATTTTCTTGTTGTTCATCTTTACTTTGCTAATGACTAACAACGCACGCTACGTCCTAACCCTGAGCTCATCTAAGACCCCCTGATGCAGTTCGTGGAGGGTCTAAATAGACAGCGTGGCTAGGTTGACACCCACATCCTTGACTTGTTCGAGCAGGGTGTTCGCCTCTTTTGCCTATGCTCATAGTGATCCCTCTAGAAAAGGTATAAATATGAGGTCCATATTCCTATCTGTATCCAGCATAGTCACACTTTCTTATTGTAGGCTCAGTTGAATCCCGCTCACCTATCCCATGCTCAGTTGTAGCCGGCCTGTTTGAGTCTGTAACTCGTGCATATACTTCTACACGTTCCCTATTTCCTGCTGGTATTCTTTCTCAAACTGTGTCCACAATTTGGTCATTGTATCATGGACCTTATCTCCAATATCATCTAAGTCCCCCTTTGTGAGGACCATTGTATCCACATGTGATTTCTTGTCAGATTTCTGCTTCCTTCTAGGCCTGAAAGTGGTCTCCTTGGTCTTCTTCTACAGTTTAGTGGGAGTACTCTACACCTCACCACCACCTCCTTCAATGTTGGAACCCTCCTTGTCCTCTAGCTATTGAGAGTCTAACTCCTCAACCTCCAATGTCGCCTCCTTCGTGACACGCTCCTTGTCAGCAACTATCTCGGCAACAACTTCCTTCTTTTTGTGTGCTTCTTTCTCTCCTGCTACAACCTACTCAGCTTCCTTTTGTTTTTGCACTGCAGTGACCTATGTGGAGGAAATTTCTCTAGCCTTGCTTGTTCCTGTGTCGAGATCTAATGTTTGTAGCCACTCACCTAGCCATTTTCCCACAATCTCCTATGCATCCACCTCATTCACTAGGCACAGAAACTTGTACCATTTTTCCTTCGGATCCTTCCTTGCACGGATAGACGCATTATGAAAATCCGCCTTGAACTCTGGATAGGGCTCTAGTTGCTCAAATAGGGTTGGTGACAACCTCGACTTCTGGTTGATCATGGTGTGGAGCTCCATCTCTACTAGCATCCATAACATCTTCATCTCCATGACTCTTTCACGGTCCTTCATTTCCCATAGTGAAGCGAACTTCGCAGCTTTAGGTAAGTCGTCATCCTATGGAGGGATCTAACTATCCTCTAGTAGTATCCATGCAACTAGGGAAATCAATAACAATAGCCATGCATAATGGAATGCCTTGCCATCATCCTATGCCTTGTGATAGTTCAACAAAAGCTCCTTACATAAATATTCTGCCCATTTGTACTGTACCCGCTTCTCGCATTGGGCAACAACTGAAATTACCGGTTCTAGAACCTCGTTCGCGTGACACTTTCTCATGACCTTGCAGGCTAAAATTTGGGCGGAAAACTGCACCACCTTGTTTGTGATGTAATGGACAGAGTATCAACACAACTTATTCACTGAGCCAAACTCGCTCTTCATTCTGTTCACAAGTTTCTTTTCCTTACTCTTGCCTCCAAATTCCTTGACTAGATCCACCCCTTGATAGGGCAACCTTGTGATGCGATGGATCAACATGTCTGTAATGGAGATGGGTTCTCCTAGCAAGAGACACCCATCATGAACCAATGTGAGTAATTGGCGTATGCACACCGTGTTGATATTGGTTCTATTGAAATGCAGTACCCATACCATATTCAACAATTCGGCCCTCTTAACCCCCGCAACCCACTACATAGGCTCTAGTCACGTGACTCCTGTCTCTTCATAATAGTTCTTTGCCAAATACTTATTTGGTGCTAACTAGGGAAATTTCTCATGATCAGCTAGATCCCAACACTCCATTTTGAGTGCAAGGATGCGCCCTAGGAGCACGCCTTCAAATTACAATTTCTTCAGCAATACTGAGGTGGATACCATAAACTTAGTAGTATCGGGATCCTTTAGCACCTTTTCTTTACCTTTTCGTGGAGGGATATACTTTTGGATCCTAGTGAGAGGTTCACCCTCTACTTCCAAATCTTCAACACCTTCAGGAATCTCTTCTTCATCAAGATTCAAGGGTTCATGTGGCTGTTTCGATTTATCCATCTTCCCTTTCTATCAAATCTTATTAGGGTTCTTCCTCATCGACTGCCTCACAGAAACAGACTATGGTTTCTTCTATTTCTCCTTAGCTACCTATGGCTTAGGCCTAGGCAACCTTGGCGTTGTAGGCAACGAAGGTGTAGCTTCCATTTCCGATGCGCTGACAAGGGCTACAACATTAGAGACAACAACTTCAGAACTTGTAGCTTATGCGGGGTTACTGGCCATCATGCTGTCTACGAAGGCCTTTTGAAAGGTTCAACACAAGTTAGCTAGCCCAATATGCTTGAAAATATCTTCCCATTCTTCTCGGTTCATAGAATTAAGACAAGAGAACTCACAAGAAATTTTCAGAACAAAAGTGTTCTAATGTAGGGTAGCATGCCAAATTGATAGATGATTTCAAATTCAAATCTGACCATTCCCTCCAAATTCTGATCATAAATGCATCTTTGGCGACAGATTGCAAAATATTTGCACCATAAATGCACCCTACTCGCTCCTCCTAACGATATTTTCACCATCCAATCAGCTACATCACCACCAACAACTATTTTTCAACCATGTTGTGTGACACCATCCTCCATGGTGCAACCTTCCTTGCACAACTCCTTCTAGCACACTTCTTTCCTCCATTGTGCAACCCCCTTACTTCATTTTTCCATTCTTTAGGAAGTGTAGTTTATAGTCTTGTACTTCCTTGTAGCTACCAAGAGTACTAAGACTATCACACCATCATGAAGTCATTGTACAGGGGTAGGATCCCCTTAATATAACTTCAATCAGCTTCCATTGACTTTTCTTGAAAACAATTCCCCGTTCAACTTCGCTAGCTAAACTACACCACCGTCTGTAACCTCCTTGACTACATAGGGTCCCAACCAATGCATTTGAAACTTCCCAGGAAATTTTTTAAAATTGCTATCATAAAGTAAGACCAAGTCATTCACCTTGAAGGTGCGCAGCTTAATATGTCGATCATGCCAGGCCTTCCCACACTCCTTTTTCACCTGTTGGTGAAATCCTACTAGAAATTGGTCTTCTTCTAATTCCAATAACTACATGAGGAATTCTTGCATAGTCTTGCAATCTGTCATATCAAGCAATGCTACAATCTGGAGACTCGATACAATATACTCCATGGGCATCAAAACCTCTATCCCATAGACCAACCTGAATGGAGTTTGGCCTGTCAACATTTTACACGTCATCCTATATGCCCATAATAATGTATGTATGCAGACATCACAATCATTCGTCTACATGTTGTAGATCTTTTTCAATGCATTCTCCAGTATTCTATTGAATGCTTCAATTGTACCATTGGCTTGAGTATGACAGGGAATACTCTTCTGATGATAAACATGGAATTCTTCAAGCATCGTGAGAATTGTTTCATTTACAAGATGAGTACCCCTATCGCTGATCATTGTATTAGGACACCCAAACTGAGTCAAGACATATTCAAATATAAACTTCGTAGCTTTATAGTGCTACATTATTTCATTGGTTGTGCTTCTATGTAGTTTCCTATTTTTCTAGTATAGTTTTGTCACTCCTATCAAGGGTTATATATATGATAGGTTAATCACTTGATTGAGAAATAATGTTTTACATACATATTTATATTTCCTTTTATGTTTATGTATGATAGATTGATCACTAGATTGGGGAACAATGTTTTATATAGTTATATTTCCTCTTATATGTGGCATCATTGATTATCTGTATTAGATGGTTTTGATTAAGTAAAATGTTATACATATGTTTTTCAGTTTGTATCTGATTTATGAAGCAGGTGTATGACATGGATGGTGATCCAAGATTGAGACACATATACCCATGGATTCTCATGGTTATGTGGAATAGATGGTTAATTATGATTTATGGATGATACATGATTTATGTGATTATATATGTCTAATATTGTACTAAGTAGGATGTGGTAGAGTACCTGGTCACTTTCCAACAAGGATGTTTAATTATGAATGACTGTGGAAGTCATTTCTTCAAAATGACTGTGGAAGTCATGCATCATTCTTGGTAAAATGTGATTAAGTTAATTTCATTATGAAATTCATTTGATTCCTTTGATCTATGAGATTGTAATTTGTGCAGGTCTTTGAACAAAGCCTTACCAGGGAACCATCAGATGGGTAAAAGCTCACAACCAGTACCATAAGGAGAAACACAATGTTTCAAAGCATAGTAGATGAGAGGGCATGGAAATTAGGGCATGGAGTCCTAAATCCAAGAAAGATAAAGACATGGAGTCTTGTATATTTAGGGCGCAGAGTCCTAAATATTTAAAAATATCAAGATGTGGAATCTTAGATCTTTGGAGTAGATCATGGCGCAGAGTCCTCAATCTAATAATGCAAGGATATGCATGAAATAGGGGTGCAGAATCCCTATTCTCTAGAATGAAAATACCACTCATGGATGAATTTCCTTAAATAAAATTTCATTCTCACAATTCTGGAATGAATTTCTAAAAATAGAAAGTCATGTCCAACATCTCAAGCATGACTTTCCAAAAATAGTAAATCACTTTACATAAATTGGTAATCAAGTGGAGTTGAAGAAAAACGAATTAACTTATCATTAATCAATCCTAATGGTTCAATCTTGATTGAATCCTCAATATTATTAATATTATTATTATCTTGTTATTAAAAAGGAATTACAAGTCAATTTTATCTCCTCAATTAATTCACACATCTCCTTCATGACTCTCAAGGCTCTATGTAACTCTCTCTCTCTCTCTTTTAAATAATTCATTATACTCTATTGTATGCACGCATCGATGAATGGCATGTTCCTTTTCACTCATTAAAAATATGTCATAAAATATTCCTCTTACACTCTATTTAATGCATCCCTCTTCTTAATGTCATAAGTTACTCTCCTCTAAATGGAATCCAATGCATTCACATTACTCCTCCTTTATGAGAAGAATTGGTTGCTCCTCCTATATATGAATCTCATGTATTCTCACTTAGGGAGGAGGAGGCCAAGAGTGGAAGAGACTTGAGGAAAATAGTGAGAGGGAGAGATATGGAGAGTAGCCATTTGCTTCCATAATAAATATGAAATTATTGTTAAAATCCTAAGATCTCTAGCTATTGAGGTTGGCCATGAGTGGTATTGAGAGGAAGTGAAAAATTGCTTCCTTAGTTTGCCTTGCAAATATCTCTTCTGTTGTCTTTTGGTACTGTTTGTGAGCTTTTGCAGCTCAGGGGTTCTAGGAGGAGAACTTCTTCCTAGATATGGTTGGGAGGAAAACCGGGTGGTTCACAATGAGTTGGTAAGGATATTGGAGCTAGAGCATACTCTCTTTAGAGCTGGAGCATACTCCCATTTTTTTGAGTTGTATAAATTCACTGCCAGGTATGCTGACAATATTATATTATGTTTCGTTTTATAGTTCATTACATGGTCTTGCTTATTTGATTGTTGACTGAAACTTAGATGTATATCAACTGGTGCACACTAAATGTTGAAGGAATGTTGCAATAACTATAGTTTATTTTATGTAAGTTTTTTTTGTTTTTTTTTTTGTTTTTGTACAGTTTTATTGCCAGTTGATTTACATCATGTCTTAATGGCTGAAGCATTCAGACTGCCATGATTTTTATGAAAACATGTTAATAGCATAAATTTGGTCTTTCCTTCTCTTTTTACAGTTGTAGATAAGTTTGCATAGTAAATGCGTGCAACTTTTGATCAAACCATTTTTTATTTCCTTATTAGTAGGGAACCACTTATTCGACATCACACATTCCTTAGATAGATCTCGGTCTTGACAATAGAACCATTTGTTGCATTGATGGGGCTTGACCCAGGTTCAGCATTATCTACACCAACAAACAAAACCCTAACTGCTGGCCCTTTCAATAACAACTCACAAAGCGAAGGCTGCAGTCTCACCTGAAGTAGTATTGGGGGATGCTAGAACTAGGTTTCTGCATCTAGAGGCCTCGGTGATGTGTTCTCCCTCTCGTTATGGCTTAGATCTACCTTCGTGCACCTTTAACCCTTTTGAACAAATAACTACTGCAAATATATCTAAATAGCTTCCAGATCTTTGTGAAGGTCCCTAATTATACTTATAATGCATAAAGATTATAGGTCCACTACTTTTGCATAGTAAACAAGCATTAATTCATGTAAATTATAACAAAAGAACGAAGCTATTTAACATTGCATAAGTAAATAATAAGACATATACACCAGATTCAACTCAAAATAGTATTTATTAAGTATGATCGTTCAATTACATATTTCTTTTCCCCGCAGACTCAGCTGTAGGGGCCCACGCACTTAGCTTGCAGACTTACCAAGGTCTCCGCGCACTCGACAGCTGGAGCCCTACCCTTTCGCTTAAGTACAGGAAACATACCTTTATTGCCTTAGCACATTTCCCTTACAATTATTCTTCTCTATCAGATGCTTCCTTAGACTCACTATGCATAATCTATATATAGCATTTTCTTTACAACACCATGGTTCGCGAACCATGTGTGGGTCTCAAAACTACTCTATCACCTACCCTTGCAAGGGACTAAACTCCCTTTAACTCATATTAGCTTTGCACTCTGCTTCCACTTTTCGTGGAGACTTTACACTCGTTACAAGAATATATTCCAAAATTGACCCAAAATTTGACCAAAATGGACCCAGGGACCCCATCCCAACACTCTTCTTCTATATGTTGGACACTAAAATAACCCTATAAATGTTGCAACTAATGATTCAATTTTACTATATCAATCTCACTTTGGTATGGATTGATATCTACTTTCACTTCCATTTTTAATAAAAATTGTGAAAGGGTGATGGCACTAGAACTCAATTTCTCTTTCTTGGGTTCATTCCTTGACTCATTTTGTGGGTCTTCATTTTACCCCAATTTTCAATCAAATCTAATCTTTGAATTAGAGCCTGCAATCTCCCTGAATGGTTTAATTTATCTTGCTAGATTTTTCATGAGGAGGGCCATATTACAAGAGATGTCAATTAATTTTTCTTTCAACATCACAAATATTTATTATATAAGATCTCAAGGATTGTTGTGAATAGAACCACCAAGCATGGCTAGGGTTATGTGACTTTTTTCTTAAGCCATTCTCAAATCCTACAATTTTCCACAAATACTCAAACAAAATTTCTCTGATACCAATATGATTTTGCAAACTATTTTGGATCATTTCCACTAGAACAATTTTTCATAATAGATCTTATACTATTATTAAATTTTAGATTATTTTTATTTATTTCCTGAATTTTCAAATTGATTAATTACTATCTTTATTAAAATTTATGAAATAAATGAAATGTGAAATGGAAGGAATATGCACACAAAAGCACCATCCACACAAATGAATACAATATTTATTTTTGGAAACTAAATACAAGAAAAAACCTAGCTAGAAGGTGAGGCATATCCTCTTCCCTCTTTGATCTAGTTAGAAAAAATTCACATACAAAGGAGCATGAGTTCTTATGGAGTTATCTTTGACATTATGTGTTGAATAACTACTACAAAATTCCCCTGCTCTATAATTCTATGAAAATTCTAGTCGTATATGTTTTTCTCAAGTATGGAACAAATAAAATGCATAAGAATCGATTTCCTTCGTCTCCTAGTGGCTGTTTGGTCAATTTAGTGTGTCCTAAATTGCTACATTAATTGTCAATCCAGGATTTGTAAGCTGATGAAGTGTGGCACACTATATGTGCAAGATAACCTATTTCTTACTTTTGTTGCTTTTGATTTTTATGTTGTTTTGGGGGCTTTTATCTTTGTTTATGGAATTCCTATTCCTAAGTTTCTAGAAGGCAAGTACAGTTATAGGTTTTAAGGCAATTATGTCCTTTATAAGGGTTCCCAAAACTTAATACTTCAGAAGGTCTTAGAACATTCTAGTGAAAAATAATACTTGAATCAAGAATGAAAATATGATGCTATTTAAAACAAGTAATTAATGAACCACTGATTATGAAACTATCATCTCTGCTGCTATCTAAATACAGAAAATTGATTTAAGCTATTGTACTCAAGGAAATCAAAGATTGCAAAGAAAGTAAAACTAAAATCAAATTACATCATTCATAGTCTAATTTCTCGCAAGTTAGTCTAGCTATGGCTTTCGAAGATAATCATCAATGACATGAGCAATCTAATATCTAATTGTAGAAAAGTAAACTAAAATCAAATCACAACATTCATATTTCGATCCCTCGCGAGTTAGTCTAGCTATGGCTTTCAAAGGTAATCGTAAATGAAATGAGCAATCCAATATCTAATTACAGAAAAGTAAACTAGAATCAAATCACAACATTCATATTTCAATCCCTCGCCAGTTAGTCTAGCTATGGATTTCGAAGGTAACTGTCAATGAAATGAGCAATCCAATATCTAATTGTAGAAAAGTAAACTAAAATTAAATCATAAAATTCATATTTCAATCCCTTGTCAATTAGTCTAGCTATGGATTTTGGAGGTAACTGTCAATGAAATGAGCAAGTTGATTTCTAACTAACTTAACAAAGCAAATGAACAAAACTGAAATCAACAAAACAAAACTTAAAAGAAACTAAGAAAAGAAAAGTCAGCAGAGGATCAATTCCATATCACTAGTTATTGTGAAACATTTATACAAATACCCAGGCTGCCTACTCTATCTTGAAACATGCACACACTGATCAACGTTATACAAAGCTTGTAAAGTCATGGACATAAGTGAAATGTTATAAATATATATAAGTGAATAGCTATAAAACATGTGCAGTAAAAATAAGGAAATGATACATAAAGACTATACATCAACAATGGAAACAAAACCTCAGTGTGTAGGGACCCTCTGCACAACCTCGACTAATAGGCTATCAATCCAAAATTACGTTCACGCAAGCATGTAGAACAAAGTCTTCTTATATTTATCTCAAAACACAGTTACAGCAATAAAACTAGTGTCACAGCACAGTGAGTTCTTAACAGCAAAATCATATTCAAAAGACTAACTATTATCTGTATAGGAACGCATTATTTATAACAAAGGTTACATAATTGTTTTCCTGTAAAACTACGTCAACAGAGGACACGTGAAAAACAACATCCATGGATTCAGCATCATGGTTGCCGAGATTATGCAATCTATTTAAAGTGATTGTTGGATCCACATCATGGTCAGCCTACAGGTGTCAATGTGCCTCCATAGATCTAGAAATAGCCACGAAAGTCTTCACCTATTTGAAAACAGAGTCTTGTTTCTGTAGGACTCTCCTGTTTGACCACCGCTTGACCACCATTGACCACGGCCTTCCTTGATGAATCCAGCTAGACTAATGGGACCTGATCCATGTCTAGGTCATTTCCAACTTGCCCATGTGGCTTGCTTTGCCTCGTGACACCTGCAACCTGTAGTTTAACAAAAACGGCTGCGGAAATTTGAAACAACTGCAGAAAGTGACAAGATTCAGCAGCTCATAAGCAAAAATCTAGTTCAAATAGCAAACACAAGGACATAGTCAAAAAACCACTTTAAATGCTCTTTTATGACTAATATGCAATGATGTTGATATCTTAGGAGGTCTAGGTGAATGGAAAGAATCTAGAAAAATGTGTAGGAAAGATACAAGTTTAGCGCTCAACATACCCCCACTGTGAAGGTGTTGCATGTCCCCATGCAACCAAAATTTTGACTATCCCCCCTTCAAATCATATACTCTAAGACTTTTTCCAATACATCCAGCCCTCTTCTTCTCTTTCTTGGTGCTGCTAACATCCTGGGCTTCCTCATCAAGCATCTGAATTTGAGATTGATCAGTGCTCTACTTATCTTCCTGCACTTATTCTTCAATTTCCTATTCTTTTTCTGCCATAGCCCAAGATGTAGCATGGTATTGTCATGAATGATCTTATCCAATCTACTTTGTTCCTTTAATGCTTCATTTTCATGTTTAATGTGTCTATTTAGGACCTCTAGTTCAAAATTTTCATGTTTCAATGATTGGATTTGAGTGTCTATGCTGTATGAGGCTAGATGGATGAAGTGCTTGGACCTGTGGTTGTCCTTTCGAAGGATTCTATATAATCATACATCTCTTGTTGATTCGGGTCTATCTCAGGTGAAGTTTTCCTTGGGCTGACCCCAAAGTCCTGTTGAGGAGGACTGATTTCAAAGTCTGGCCGAAAAGAACTTATGTCAACATCTGGAGGACTGGTTTCAATATTTGGCTGAGAATGAGGTGAGCTACTACCAACTAGAGGTTGTTTCGGTGTTCCCCCTCCTAAGTCAATAAAATGGGGCCCTTTTGTTTGTGCTTTCCTCCACTTTCCTCTAAGCCTGGTGCTTCTCCTTAAATGTTGTGGGCTAGTGCCCTCTTCCTCCATACTTTGTTTTTCTTTTTCTTTCTTCCTGGCTGCAATTGATTGTCCTTTAAGGTGAGTTAGCCTTTCAGACAGTGTTTGGTGGTCCTCTTCTAAGGAAGGTTCTGATGATTGGTAGACATCCTCTATGTTTCTTTTCCCTTTCAATTTTCTTTGCTTTTTATCCTTGATTCTTTCCTCCCTTTTTTCAGGCAACTTATCTTCTTGATTAATTTCTTTAGGAGTGTCTTGAATTCTCACATTAGTTTCTTTTTTCCTACTCTTCCTTGTTGTACTGCTCTTAGGGATTTCAGGTGGATCTTGAAAATAGTTTCTCACCAAAAACCATTCCCAGGTATCCCTCTTTTTCTTCAATTGGTCTTCAATTAAAATTTTCACAAGCCCGTGATGATCTAAATGGGGTTCTATGTCCTCTATATTCTTTTGGACGGTTGTGCACATCTTTTTCAAGCTCAGTAATAAAAAGTAAGGCAGATTTAGGGTTTGATTCTCTAAAAAGTTCATCAACAGTCGGGTATAATACATATACATTTCTCCAAAACGGCCTTCACACGTAATGAACTTTTGAATAATCAACAATAAACTGGCCCACTTCTCTTCTAAAGCATGAACAAGAATTCCTGGTTTGAATATAGTTACATTGATACCTGGACTATGTAGGATAACCCTCCAAGCCTTCTCGTCAAAGCTCTTGTTCTTGAACCAGCGTTCTCCCTCCTGAGGGAGTTCTGTAGCGGCTGCTATCGATGCCTCGGTAACTGTAAATTTGAGGTCCCCAATTTCCACCTCCAAGTCGTTAAAAGACCTCGCAAAAGCTTTTGTAATCTCCTTATTGTAGCCCTTGAATTTTTGAATAAACTGTAGCGATCGTGCCTTTTTCAATATGTTATTTACTTGCGGGTACCCCTCCATAAACTTGGGCCCTTCCGGTTTTGCCCTCAAAAACAAACCCATTATTTCCTCTTGTTCTTAAAATTTGTCTGCGTGAGAAGGGTTTAGCGAAGGTGAGACGGCTGGATTAGCGGAAGTGAACAGGGTTTATGGAGAAAACCAGTGACTGTAAGCGGAAAACAAAGGACAGGCAGCCAAAGTGAATTCATAGAATAGAGTGAAGACTTATGTGAACAAGGTGGGAATGTAGCCGTGGCTTCAATAAAATAGTAGGGGAGTGAAGTGAACCCAGTAGAATTTTTAAAATGGACGGCTGCTGAGTAGACAAAAACACATTCATGAAATGGCTGCGGGATTTATGTGTTGGAAAAGAGCCATAATCAAATCGGCCATGTCCCATCATTACAGGTGGAGTGTGAAAGTGTAACCAAACACGAGTTAAATCCGAGGGTTAATCATAAGGCCATTGGAAAAATAAATGCATGGTTTGTGGAGGAATGTCGTGGAATGGTTATGGAGACTATCACGCCAATCATTGCATATAGTGGAGCTTATGGTTTAATTACTATGCAAAAATGTGCTTTGAATGCCATTTGAAATAAATTTCTACTCATACCTTGGAATTTTTGCCACTTGTTGTCCATTAACCTTTGATCAGCTACCCCTTGTTGATGCCTTTAGGTGACCCATGTCTTCATAATATGTCCTCAGTCATACCTGCATTTGGTTTTTATTATTTTTGCCTATTATCTAACTGCTGATGTTGAATGACAGGGTGCTAGCTATGAAAACACAACTAGCTGCAGAATCAGTTTGCAGCTGCGGAAACTGGATTCAGCTATGGAAACTGACTCAACGATAATATGACTGAATGAATGAAAACGGTCATAAAAACTTTTATTAGTGGAATGAAATGAAATGAATGAAATGGAGTGGAATGAAATGAAGTAGAGTGGAATGAAAATGAAGTGGAGTGGAATAAAAATGAAGTGGAGTGGAATGAAAATGAGAAAGAGAGAGAGTTTTTTTTTTTTTTTGGAAAATATAGGGCGTCAAGAGTTCCTGATTTTCGCCCTGTATTTTCTGTATAAGACTGCCAATAAGTGATTGGTTTTCAAGCTTATACATTTTTTTATTTTTTTTAGAACAGAAAAGAACAAAGGCTAGGCTGGTGGAGAAGAAGGGTTCTTCTTCACTAGCCTTGTTGCAGAACTATCTTGAAAGAGTTTGACAAATTCCTCTTTTGAGAGTGGCTTATGATAGATCTTTAATATGTGGCCATTCACAATAAGAGGAGTTTGATGTTCATCAACGGTTTTGATTCTTACCACTCCATTGCTAAAGACTTTGTCAATCTCATATGGCCCAAGCCAATGAGTCTAAAATTTCCCTTTGAAGTCTTTAAACTTGGAATCAAATAGCAATGCCCAGTCTCCTTCTTGAAACTTTTTCTCTTTGATGTATTTGTCATGCCACTTAGCTCTTTGATATGTGAACTAGATCAGTTCTTAGGATTGCTTCTTGTCTGATCTCATCTAGTTTATTCAACTGCTCCATTCTATGCTTTTGGGCTTCTGATAAATCCATTCCCAACTGAACTACCATCTTGAAAGTTTTGACTTGGAACTCAACGGGGAGCAGGACTTCTTTCCCATAAACAAATTCATAGGGAGAATGTCCTGTTGTATTTCTCCATGTAGTTCTGTAGGCCCACAAGGCTTTAGGAAGCCTTTCTGCCCAATCTCTTCTGTGTAGATGAATAATTTTGGTCATGATGCTTTAGAGAACTTTGTTTGTAGACTCCACTTGACCATTTAGTTATGGATGGTAAGGAGTAGATATTCTGTGCTTGATTTTGTATTCTTCCATCAGCTTCTCCACCAGGTTGAATGTGAATTGACTTCCCTGATCTATCACAATTTCTCTTGGAACACCAAAGGGAGTAAAAATATCCTCATAAAGAAAACTAATAACTGAATTTTCAGTAGCAAAAATTAATGCTTTGGCTTCTACCCATTTAGTAACATAATCAATACATACCAATATATACTTCTTTTTTTCAGATGGTGGATTAATAGGTCCAATGAAATCTAAAGCCCATTTTTAAAAGGGTTCGATGAGTACCTATGGTTGCAATGGCATTTCATTTGAAAGGGTAGGTTTCCCTACTCTTTGGCAACTGTCACACCTTTTGACATATTGTTTGCATCTTTGAAGAGGGAATGCCAATGATATCCTAAAGAGAGGATTTTATAGGCTGTCCTTTTTTTAGCAAAGTGTCCGCCACATGGTTCATCATGACATGCCTTGAGGATATCAAGCATTTCATCATCCGAAACACATCTTCTGGTCACAAGATCTGGCCTTGTTTTAAACAATTCGTTAGAAATCCATGAATATTTTGAACTGTCTTGAATAATCTTTCTTCTTTCACTAGGAAATAGATGTGGAGGTAGTTTCCATATAACCAAATAGTTAGCAATATCTGCATACCAAGGGGTCTTAGTAGTGACTGCAAATAAATATTCATCAGGAAACTTATCCTCGACAGAAGAATCTTCTTTAGTATTCTGAATCCTAGACAAGAAATCAACTACTGTATTTTGTTTCCCTAGTCTATCCAACACAATAATATTGAATTCCTGTAAAAGTAGGAGCCACCTTGTAACTCTGCCATTAGTAACAGGTTTTTTCATTAGATATCTAATCGCAAAATGATCATTATGAATAAAAGTTTCATAGCTGTTATATAATGTCTGAACTTATTGATTGCATGAACAACAACTAAGAATTCTTTTTCAGTTACAGTATAGTTCAACTCAGTGGGAGTCAAATTTTTACTGGTATAGTAAATGGCATAAGGGACTAAATCTTTTTGACCCAACACAGCTCCTAGAGCTGTATCTGAAGCATTTGTAGAAATATGGAAAGGGACTTCCAATTTGGTCCTCTCAAAATAGGCGCTTCAGATATTCTTTTTTTCAAAGTTTCAAATGCTGATTAACAATCGGGATCCCATTTGAATTCACAGTCTTTTGTAAGAAGTTTGAAGAGTGGAGCTGCTATTTTAGTGAAGTTTTCTATAAATCTTCTATAGTATCTAGTAAATCCAAAAAAACTTCTAACATCTCTTTGACAATTTGGAGTAGGCAATTTGGAGATGACTTCAACTTTTGATCTATCAACTTTAATCCCATCCCCTGAAATGTGATGTCTTAAAACAATACCTTCAGTAAACATCATAAAGCATTTTTCATGGCTTAATGAAAGGTTTGTTTCTTTACATCTTATAGGTACTTTTTCCAAATTTGCTAATGCTTCTTCAAACGAGTCACCATAAACTGTAAAGTCATCCATATAAACCTCTACACAATCATGGATTAGATCAGAAAAAATTCCTAGTACTGCTCTTTGGAATGTTGCGGGTGCATTACATAATCCAAAAGGAAGCACTCGATAGGAAAAGTTCCCATGGACAGGTAAATGTGGTCTTATCTTGATCCTCATTGTGCTACGTGAATTTGATTATAACCACTAAACTCATCCGAAATGAGAAGTATTTTTTCCTGCTAATGTATCTAATTACCTGATTCGATAAAAGTGGCAAAGGAAAGTGAGTTCCTTCAAAGTTTCTTTATTCAATTCCCTGTAATCAATGCATCCCTCCATTTACCATTCTTTTTAGTAGTTTTATAACAAGGAGAAACCATCGGCTATCTGAAATTGGAAATGAGTTTACGTTGAGTAGTTTTTGGGGTTCTCTCTCTCCACTATACCCTAAGATTTTGGATTCATCTTCTCTGAGGTTGTCTGATTGGTCTACTGTTTTCCTCAATATAGATATGATGGATGCAAGTCTTAGGATCAATACCTTTCATATCAGTATACTCCCATGCAAATGCAATAGAATGTTTTTGCAAGATTTTGCTTAGTTCTTCCTGTTGTGACTTTTCCAAAAAAAAATTGATATTCAATTTTTTTCCTGGAAACATCTCAATGGTAGAACTACGGAACTCTTCCATAGAGTAAAGAGACATTTGTCTTGATGATAAATATTCAATGTTAGAATTTAACTGAAATTGTGTGAGGTCATATTCCGAAGATGTCTCAAAATTTTCTAATGTGTTCATAATTTGACTATCTTCACTGATTTCAGAAATGGTAAAGGCAAGTTGTATAGTGTCCTCATCATCGACCCATTCATTGTCTCCTACTTCTGTAATTTCTTTTGTTGGAGGATACAAATCGAATTTATTTGTCGAATTACCATCAAAAATTTACATATCCCCTAATGAAAGCATCAGCTGTGGATAGCCAAGGTCTTCCTAAGTGGGTTCCCTCCTAGATTACTCTTGGGAGTCAAAATCATGAAATCTACTAGATATTCCCAAGAATCTAAGGAGACTGAAATATCTTCTAATACACCGTCTGGTTTGATTATTTATCTATCTGTAAGTTGCAGTAAAGTAGGTGTAAAAAGAAGATTAGGAAGTTTAAGTTGTTCCATAGTCGTCTACTCATAATGCTGATAGAAGCCCCTAAGTCAATCAAAGTGGAATTTCTATCCCATTTACATGTGTCTTGACAATTGGACTACCTGGATCTACATACTTCTGCATGGTAATTTTTCCCATCATGATATCTGCAATTTTTCCTACCAGGTGGATTCTTCTTGTATCTCTTGGTCAAACAAGACTCCAACACACTCAAGCAATCGAAAAAAGGTACCCAGAACAAAGACCAAGCTCAGGAGGCTCAAAACCAAGCAAACTTCAAAAGTTCCCAGGCCTTGCGCGACTGTCAGGCTGCAACTAGCGCCTTTTGAGGATTGGCACGGGTTGTAAATTAGCAACTAGCACCAATTGGCGCAACTGTAATGCTAAAAAAGCACTCGAGTCAAGTTTGCTATGCAAAAATAAAAAATAAGCAATCCAAAGCTAGGCCAACAATAATCAGGTAAAACAAGAGGCGAGAAACAGCAAAAGAACTCAACCCAGAAGGCTAACCAAGTAGGTAAAAACCAAGAAACAACCAAAAAGGCAAGACAAGCTCCCCAACGGAGTCGCCAAACTATTGAGGAGGTAAATCCTCTCTGCAGACAGAGGTGATCCCTACTAGCTCAGACCGGGTCTAGCAACAATCATACAATGCTACAACGCAAGTTCCTAATTGCAAATTAAAGACCAGTGATGAAGGCCTACCTGGATTCCAACGCTAGTGCTTGTAGAAGAGGTGACGCTCCCTTTCCTTTGCTCTGGCAGATCACAATCCCCACGATCTCCATGAATGGACACCTGCACATATAAGAAATGACACAAACACAAGCATAAAATCCAACATATGCAACTATATATCAGTCAGAAAGGATATAACTCATCATCATCACAAATAACAATAAGAGTGGAACCATAACCAATAGTCGTTTATTAATAATGATCAAAGAAGAATACAACCATAGTTCTGACGCTAGATTCTCCTTTGGCTGGGTAGTCAGCAGCACATGTCTTGCAAAGCTTGTTGGGAATAGGAACAAGCCTCTCTCTCTTTGGTTATTGGACAAGAATATCCTTATTTGGATTTGGCCTTATGGGAATGAACAAGGCTCTTGTAGCATGAAGCTCTTGGAAAATTGACAATTCTGAATCTCTGGAACTAGCTTGGTAAGGAAAATGGACAAGATTTTATAGATGGAGGAAGGGGAGTTGGGATCATCCACAATAATCATGGGATTGGCCTTATCATCAAGGAAGCTTCCATGAGAGGTGGCAAACCACTTCCTCTCTATGGAAATCTGAAGCCAAACCACCCAACTCAAGATAGATTCAGTCTTGGAATTTGTTAGGATGAAACTTCCACCGTTTGTTTGTTAAAAAACACCATTGATTATGGTTGGCGTGAGTGCAACTCTGTGACAGAGCGCCAACTGGCGTGCCCTCCTTGGAGGATTTCCACCATTGGCGTGAGGGCTGACCTATGGAACCGCGCCAATGGAAAAAGGGCTATTTTTAGGTTTTTTTAGCAGGAGATGTCTTCAGGGAAAATGAAGCTCATGTTCAAGGGAATGCAATGCAAGTGTTTGCAAGTCATGTCACTTCACATAGGTCCCGGAATGAGTCCTCCAAGATGCGGGAGAGGGGTAACAGGGACAGTGACAAATTGTTGTGTAACAAATGCCCCTTAAAGCATGAGGCCCAAGAGAGAGAGGGGTGAAATGCTTTACAAGAACATGTCCAACCGAAAACACTGCCGCCGGAAAAACTGCATGTAGAAGTACAACTGATATATCAAATACATGATATATGTGGTATGGGCACAACCATCCATAACAGAGTACACAAGAATCGAGATCCAAGGTATGGATGCAGCCATCCAGTGAGGATTAATAAATAGACTCAGGCATGGTCGCAACCATCCAGTGAATGAGGCATGTAAGAATCATAATGATCCACAACATCGCAGCCTAGATCCCAACAAACAAAAGCCAGGGTCTTGCACTTCACCTTGATCCGAAGAAAATACAAGTTCAAGCATGCGAATATAGGAATTGAAGTCGAACATGCAGGAACATCGTGTGATTACCAGCCAATGATGAAAACTGTTAACAGACGTGAGGGGTACCACCAATAATGACAATGGCCCTCAAGGTACTATAGGTACAATCTACGACATGCGAATCAGTGAGCCAACATCGAACACCCATAGAATCATTCGATCAGAGGCCAGTGGTGAAAACCTCATGTCGAATGCGAAGAACCTACCATTGAGGCATGCAGGCTCCAAGGCACCAGGAGGGAGTCTCTAGATCAACCTCCTGGATAATGAGCTCAAGTCGACAGGAAGTGACCTTGACCGAACTTGGTCCATAGTGTTTCCCACATCATCAACGCGAGACAGAGGAAGATAATGTTTTTGTGAATTAGGATTATAGGAGTTATCAGAGGGAGGTTGATATTTTGCAGAGGTCAACTTCTGTTGAACATATCGTTGGCATGACAGGGGACTTGGCAGTATTCGACATCAATCGATTAGAGGCCATGGTGAGAAGAGAAAGAGCAGATGAGAGGTCAAACAAGATCACCCAAACCCACAGAGGTAAGTGAAAAACGAGATGAGATGTCCCCACCCTGACACGAATGCAGACAAGTGCCATTTTCAAGAGCGAGATACTGCTGACATGACAATGATTCTAGTTCCATTTCCCCACCATTTCTGGCGAGTACCCCAGTTATTTTTTATAACAAGCTTGACGGGGATAGCATATGCTTGTAAAGTGTCATTTCGATGGAATCCAATGTCATCAAGTTTTAACGAGTCTGAAAAAGGAAGAACTCGGTGTATTTTCATGTTTAGAGAGTTTGAAAAGACAGTGAAAAAATAAACTCCAGGGGTGTCCTTTTTCATAAAATTGTGCCTCTCGAGCCCGAAAAAGTATAAAACAATGCTTGAAAGAACTGCCCGACCATTACGATCGAGGAGTACTTTTCATGATTAGTGACTTCAACCTGAAAAAGTAAAAAAGTGACAGGAATCACCGTTAACGAGCCTGAAACGACAAAGGCCCGACAATCCTTTTGTCTTTACACGGTCGAAAAAGAGTTTAAAGACAATTGCCTCTTATTCACATTTAACGAGTCAAGAGGAATAAATCGGCGATCTTTTCACATTTAGAGAGTCAGAAAAGAGCTGAAAGATGACTCCAGAATGACTTTTTCATGTATTTACCGAGTCCGAAAAAGTATAAAATACAACTCGTTTCACTATCTAAGTCGCATAAAAACCTGTCGCTGCACAAAAAACAATTGTAAAACCCATTTTCGACAAAAATATATTAAAATATTCATAAAAAATAACTTTTCAAACCTATTTGGAGTTAAAAAGTTATAAATATGCCAAAATGGTAAAAACAAAATTACTTTTTACTTTTTACCTCATTGGAGAGCAGCAGTGGTGCTTTTGGTGTGCGATCTTCGGGCGGCAATTGTGACAAAACTGTGCGACCATTTGGAGCGCCGTTAGTCCCAGGTAAGAGGCACTTCCTCATACTCCATTTTAGTCCATTTTTTAATATTTTTTGCTTACTCCTTCGATCTCTATGGAGGGAATTTGAAAAATTAGGGCCGCGCCCATTGGCACGGGTATCGGGTACAGACCCGCGCCAATGGGCCTTTATACTCCAAAGGCCTACGCCAATGGGCGCGACTGGTTTAAAAACAGTCACGCCAATGACTGAGCATGATTTTTCTTTTCAATTTCAAATTTTTAAACGTTTTAAATTCATTTCCTAGCCTACCAGAGATCTAATCAAGGTTTGTTTGACCATGTGGATGCAGGCAACCAAGCAAAATGGTGGTCAAATGGAAAGAAAGGGAGCATGATAGAGTGGATGAATTGGCCATGGAAGACGAAGGTTGCATGGATGCCCTCAGGAATTGCGGGCTAAAAAAATTCTTCCTGACGCCTTACTTACGAGCTCAACCTAAGCTCCTACAGTACTTGATCAATCTTTGGGACGAACACGAGCAAGTGTTCCGAATACGAGATCAAGTGTTGGAACTGGATGTATTTGACATCTAATTCATCACGAGATTGTCACGCAGAGGGCCGGTGCCCATATTGACAGGGAGCAGACCATCTGGGGAGAATATGGGCAAGGTGATGGAATAGGTGTGCCCAGGGGCACAATTCGGATCCGGGAGTGCAAAGGTGGATATTGCCACCATTCAGGATCTAACACTCAAGGCAGTGTTATTTACCATCACACGGGCTGCGGGGGCACAAGCACCACACGAGGCAATAAAAAACCAACTCATATTTGCCACAGAGTGTCTGAATCCCACTATCTTTGATTGGGCCACAACAGTGACTGCAAACATGAAGAGACAGCTTACAAAAAGTAAGCGAGGCAAACTGAATCAGTTTGGCTATGGTTCTATTCTGGTAACGTTCATTCTGGAAAGATTACCAATCTTTCAGGGCGAAGGGGCCATTGTACCTGATTTGGTGCCGCGAGAGCCGAGAATGGCTTGCTGGGCAGCACTAATGCCCATAGGGGGAGGAGGCCAACAAATGTCCTGGAGGCCAGAGTTCTTTGGGTGGCTCTATTGCTAGCTAATTGTTGTTGAGGATTGGCCGTATGCACGGACTAACTTCACAGGTGACCCAGATCTCCCACTACCAGAGGGAGATGAGTGGGATGAGGAACTAGGTATGACCTCTTTTTGATTTTATTTGATATGATTTTTTTTTGTTAATACATGTTTGTTCTAACAACGGTTATATGTGTATGCAGACGTTGGCCCAGAGTGACCATCGGGGATGTCTCCTATCTCATGGAGAAACCAGCTTGTAGCAGACCCTCGGGAAGAGGGTGCTGAGGGGGGAGAACTGATCCAGAACCTTGAGGGTATTGCTCGGGGGATTCCGGATTATGCTCGGCTAGCGGATGTCCCACTAGCATACCAGAGACATACAGTGGGAGTGCCCAGTCGCATCCACCATCTCTTGAGACGCCTAGTGCGTGCAATGACATGCTATCATGAGCACCACAGGGATTAGACATCTAAGCTTTATTTTCATGCATATTTTTTGAGAGACATGTCGTCTCCGGATGTATTAAGAAAAACATGTATTATTTTTTATCTATGTGATGCACGTTGTGCAAACATTTCGACATATATATATACATATGCTTATTTGGATGGATCTTTTACATGTGATGATGTTTTTTATATGCTACGCAAATGTCTAATACAAATGTGATATAATGTATCAGTTGCGTAACAAATGACCCAATGCGAAATGTATTTAATCACATATTTAATTTTTACGCAAGCTTAAAAGCACACATGACAGCACATATGCAAACTGTGCTTGGAAATGGATTTTATTTTTTATGCAAGCTTAAAAGCACATACATGAAAACTATGCTTGAAAACAGGGGAAACGGGCATGCCCCTCCAACATGATGTCTCAATTCGAGGTACATGGCCCCCAAGCTTTAGTCCATTGAAAATGAAGTGAAGGTTGACAATATTGTGATCACACTCAAATTGCACGAGCGCATGTTTCATAATTTTAATGAGGTTGACACACATAAAAGAACTATCCTCGTGACACCTAGTTTCATTTGTTAAGGAGCTTGACACAGGAAAGGAACTATGCTCCAACCAGACCTAGTTTCATTTTTTAAGGAGCTTGACATAGGGAAAATGAACCATGCTCCGAACGAACTTCATCATAATGAACTAGAAGTCATAGCTTCCAAGAGTGCCACTTCCGGTGGAAGGATCATATCTTGGAAGTCAGGACCCAATGCCCCCAGGACACTATGCATGACGGTAGCATCACTGGATACAGGCACGGAATAAGTAGCCACGTAGTTCACCTGCGGCGGGGTAGATACAACCGGTGGATAAA
Organism: Pinus taeda; assembly: GCA_000404065.3. NCBI lineage: Eukaryota > Viridiplantae > Streptophyta > Pinopsida > Pinales > Pinaceae > Pinus > Pinus taeda. The sequence goes on along the minus strand of APFE030226379.1, from coordinate 16,526 downwards.
AACCATAAGGGGATGACAACTGCGCAGGAGGTACCGAGGGACTAAAGAATGATAATTGATCTATAGTCACGACCCTTCCATCGTGTGGAAAGCAGACCACATGGAAAAGTGAAGAGACAAGGGCCCCCATGGCATAAACATAGTCACGACCAAGGAGAAGACTGAAATCTAAGGCACCTTGGGTAACCAGTACGTCGATGCAGATGGTTTTGCCTCCCAAAGTAATAGGGAACTTTGGAAGGATCCCTAATGGTTGACTGGTTCCTCCGTCAAATGCCATCATATTCTGTGTGACTGGCACAAGCTGTGGGGAGCCCAAAGCTTGCCAAGTAGTGGAAGGCATGAGACTGACAGATGCACCCTCATCCAAGACAGTGCCAGGTACTGCCTTATCATAGGCATGTACAGTAATCTGGAAAGGCACAGGGAATGGAAGGCACAAAGCAGTCAAGTGACTCCAGTCGAAGGAAATGACTGAACTACTTGGTAGGGAAATCGTATGATTGCCCCCCTGCTCTACAAGAATCAAAGAAGGACTCTCGGGATCAGCTGGGATAGGAGAGTCCTTCTCGAAGTCAGGAGAATTTGACGAGACCTGAAGAACATGATCATGATGCTCTTCCAAAACAGAGTGATCAACAGGTGGTGAACCCAAGTTGACACTCTCTTCGACCAATGGTTGGTCCTGAACATGCTTAGCACAACCCAGTTCGGTAAGAGGGGGATGGACAAGAGAAGGATTTAAATTAATCTCTTTGTCGACAGGGAGAGGATCTAAAGAGAGCCTCTGATAACCAACGGGGAGCCAAGGTGCAGAAGCTGTAAGACCTTCCAAAACAGCAGAAGCTTTATCCATGAGTGGAAAAAGGTGAAGGAGATGGTCGCTTTCACATAGCTTACAGGGGAATCGAATCTTCCCGTTCTTCTTACCATTGCCAGCTGCTAAGGTAGCATAGCCATGAGCTTCAGAGGAAGATGAGGGACAAGCCGGATCATGAGACCAAATGTCTAAGATCCTAGGAAGGCTAGGACAATCATGAAGAAGATGGTCTCCCTTGCACAATTTACAAGGAAACTTAACCTTCCACGGAGGAGCAGAAGGAGTTCTGACCTGAGTTGTGCTTGGGGCGGTAGCTGCACTTTTATCCACTCGCTTATGAGACTTCTTCTTCTTCGTCTTCTTCTTCTTCTTCTTAGCCACTTGGTTACTTGAATCCAGTTTTTCACCGGGCGAAGTAGAAGATGAGGACGTAGAAATAGGCGAAGAAGGGGAGAGATCCACCTTGGAATCAACATGATGTTGTTTGGGTGGAGGAACTGATTGACCAGTCGTTAAGACATTAGGGACCACAGAGGTTGAGAACAACCAAATAGGCAACCCAACAGTTAACCCAGGAAGGGACAACATTGCCATGTAAGGAGCACCAACATTCCCAAAAGGAGGAAAATGACAAGGATCCCCGTCAGAGGGGATTCTGGGGTCGGTGAACTCTGGAAAAGTTGCCATCAAAAAATGAAAGTCGCACACGGTGCTGAAAAAGAGTCAAGACAGACAATCAAATGGCCAACAAACAAAATCTAACAGGGCGTGTGATCACGGGCGAATAAATTTTAAGACACAAGGACATAACTTGACCTTTTCATCTTTAACGAGTCGAGAAAAGGACAAAAATATGACTCTAGTCACCTTCGAATGTTTAATGAGCCCGAAGTGACAAATGCTCAGATGAGCCTTTTCTTTTAGGGAGTCTGAAAATGATCAAAAGTGACTACTCTGGAGAACTAGGCAAAAGGTTTACTAGACAATCCGTAAAACTGCATATACACCTTGGAAATCGTATGAAAACCAAGGACTTTCCATACGGCAGCCAATCTTCCCGAATGTTGTGTTCGGTGCATTATGGGTCGTAAGGCGGTAGACACGACTTCCTATGGATAAAGGATGATAACCTGCTGGGGTCTCCCCATATACTCAATGGTACCTGGGAGCACAATTCTGTACTAGACCACTCTTGAGTCACAAAAGGAGGAATCACCCAACCTTGAGTGGAAACAAAAGTGAGTAGGTTTAACGACGCCAGAGCACATCTCTAGCCTAGACCTCTAAACAATGTGCGTTATGTTCCGATGCATTGTTAGATTCATTCAGTTCATTTTAAAGTTGATCTTGTATTATGTTTCAGTTTTCAGGCCTTACCATATGTAATGTCTCAAAATTTCCTAAATGCAAACTATATGCCACAATATATCATTTCATTCGATGAATGCTAACTATGAGAGAGTTGAGAGATTTCACACAAACGAAATGATCACAAAACAACCAACAATATCTCTAATGCAGCTAATGGAACTTAAAAAACTTTTCTTCAAAGTCACTAATCACTAATAACAATGAAAAGCTCTAATTCACATTAACTAATCAAAAGCAAAAGAGTTGTTTTTCTTTTTAATGTTAATGGCAAGAAGCACTAAACAAACTTTGAGAAACAATAATGAAAGAGTAAATACAAGCAAATTCCACTCAATGCAAGCACAATCAGATCCCTAAATCATAAAGTAATCCTTCAAAAATGAGAAAAGTCCCAAAGACAGAAATGAACCGTGTAATCTAGGCCCAAAGCGAAACAAAGCGGAGTTCAAGCGAAAAAGAGGTAGGTCACTCAAACAATGCAATGAAATGATTAACAACCACTAAACGAGTGCAAGGGAGCAATCAAAAAGTCAACTAGACCAATAGAAGACCAAAACTCCTAAGGAAGGCTCGACACACAAATCCACTAGATGCCCTAGGGCTAAAAATGTGAAATCGATAGAAAATAGAAAACACCCAAAGGGTAAAGGTTAAAGGTAGTCAAACAAGACTCCAACACACTCAAGCAGTCGAAAAAATGTACCCAAAACAAAGACCGAGCTTACAAGGCTCAAAACCAAGCAAACTTCAAAAGTTCCCAGGCCTGGCACGACTGTTAGGCTGTAACTAGCGCCTTTTGAGGATTGGTGTGGGTTGTAAATTAGCAACTAGCACCAATTGGCGCAACTGTAACGCTAAAAAAGGATGCCAGTCAAGTTTGCTATGCAAAAGTAAAAAATAAGAAATCCAAAGCTAGGCCAACAATAATCAGGTAAACCAAGAGGCGAGAAACAACAAAAGAACTCAACCCAGAAGGCTAACCAAGCAGGTAAAAACCAAGAAACAACCAAAAAGGTAAGACAAGATCCCCAGTGGAGTCGCCAAACTGTTGAGGAGGTAAATCCTCTCTGCGGATAGAGGCGATCCCTACTAGCCTAGACTGGGTCTAGCAACAATCATACAACGCTACAATGCAAGTTCCTAATTGAAAATTAAAGACCAGTGATGAAGGCCTACCTGGATTCCAACGCTAGTGCTTGTAGAAGAGGTGACGCTCCCGTTCCTTTGCTCCGGTAGATCACAATCCCCACGATCTTTGTGAATGGACACCTGCACATACAAGAAACGACATAAACACAAGCATAAAATCCAACATATGCAACTATATATCAGTCAGAAAGGATATAACTCATCATCATCACAAATAACAATAAGAGTGGAACCATAACCAATAGTCGTTTATTAATAATAATCAAAGAAGAATACAACCATAGTTCTGACGCTAGATTCTCCTTTGGCTGGGTAGTCAGCAGCACATGTCTTACAAAGCTTGTTGGGAATAGGAACAAGCCTCTCTCTCTTTGGTTATTGGACAAGAATCTCCTTACTTGGATTTGGCCTTATGGGAATGAAGAAGGCTCTTGCAACATGAAGCTCTTGGAAATTTGATAATTCTGAATCTCTGGAACTAGCTCGCCAAGGAAAATGGACAAGCTTTTATAGATGGAGGAAGGGGAGTTGGGATAATCCACAATAATCATGGGATTGGCCTTATCATCAACAAAGCTTCCATGAGAGGTGGAAAACCATTTCCTCTCTATGGAAATCCGAAGCCAAACCACCCAACTCAAGATAGATTCAGTTCAGGAATTTGTTAGGATGAATCTTCCACCGTTTGTTTGTTAAAAAACACCACTGGTTATGGTTGGCGCGAGTGCGACTCTATGACAGAGCACCAACTAGCACATCCTCTTTGGAGGATTTCCCCCATTGGCACGAGGGCTGCACTATGGAACCACACCAATGGAAAAAGGGCTATTTTTAGGGTTTTTTAGTAGGAGATGTCTTCAGGGCAAATGAAGCTCATGTTCAGGGGAATGCAATGCAAGTGTTTGCAGGTCATTTCACTTCTCATAGGTCCCGGAATGAGTCCTCCAAGATGCGAGAGAGGGGTAATAGGGACGGTGACAAATTGCTGTGTAACAACACTAATGGCCTTTGTCTCCCCCGTGCCAATGTGGAAAGATTAGCACTACTCCTATTATGGAAAGTGTTTTAAATTAGAGCCAAAGCTTCCAGCTCTAAAAGCTTTGTAATGGAAGTTTGGTAAATGGTTTGTCCGGATGGGGTCGAGGATGATAGTTTGGGCTCCTTCCCCCTATAATGATGGAACTACCTCAAGGGATAAGTCCTTCTCCCATGAGAAGAGGATCCATCTCCCATCCATATTTCCTATATAAACCTCCCTTCTTCCCAAGCACAAACTAGTCACAGTTTATAGTTTTGGCAGAGTTATTGTTTTGAGTTTTAATACTGTTTTGGAGTAGACAAGCAAGCTATTACTAGTTGTAGCTATTTAGTTGTGTTGATTGGAGAGGTGTGTTTTGGTTTGGAGTGAAGCCTAAAGGGAAGAGCCTTTAAACTATTGTTGTTTGGAACCTATTAACACTCAGGTTGTCCCTAGGCTCCTTATAGGGATACGAGCGAGGTAACCACAAACCAATCTTTGGATTGCAGGTTGTAGCCCACCTGTAATCGGAGAGGGCTCTCTCTTTATGATTCAACTTTTGTTGATGATTATATGCTAGCTTCTGGCTCAAGGGTGTTTTTTTTGTGATTGGATGGAAGGTAGGATTCTCAAGCAAAGAGGCAAGGTAAGGTGTGATAAGTTTCGAACCATTGGGCGTGGAGTCATGGATTGGGCTTGCTATTGCATTTTCTTGGGCACAAGGGGATTATGGAGCGGGATAGCCACACAGGATACAATTATTAATCTACTAAAAGTATGGAATGAAAATTAGGGATGAAAGGCAAAGGAGAATCATTTCATCATGCTGAAAAAGAGGAGAAATGGATGAATGGGATCCAAGAGCAGTTAAGAATTCCTAAACATGCATTCATATGTGAAAGAAACAGCATAAACAAGATCATTTAAGTATACACGCTCATAGCTATTTCTAAAGAAAACATCGAAAAATGTAGGAATTGAACTTAAGGTGTAGTGAAACAAATCTTAAGCTATTCTTTTTTCCTGCAATTTAGAAGGCGGGACGGTGGTAAAAAACACAAAAATTAACAGAGGAGAGAAACACTTATTGAATCATGTAGAAGCACGGGAATTCCGTAATCATTCCTTGGCCAAGTGAACACATCAAGTAGTTTCGCAATCCATGCTTTCAGCAATCTTTGATTATAGAAAATATGATAGTTACAGTGCAAGTCTCTGCTCAAAGAAAATGCTGGGAAGGAAACTAACCAACTGCTACCAGCCAACCAACCCCTCACAACATTGTTCAGGGTGGTATTTATAAGCAAAATATCAGAAAGACATTCATTACAATTGACCTAAACAGGTTTGCTAGAAAACTCTTCAAAAATATAAGTGTTGCTGGAATTAAATGCAAGTAAATCTTTTTGGCAGCTGAATCAGAAAAGATCACAATGTGGCCCTTGGAGGCTTGATGCGGTGCTGCTGAAATGATTGTGCTTCGGGAACTGTAGTTCTGCTCAGGTGTGAGTTAAATGTGCAATAATTATGATTTGAGGGCTTCAAGTGGCTTCGCCCTCTTTCTTTGAATCTGCTGGAAGGTATTAAATATTCTCCTGCTTCAGGCCACTGCTCGAGATTTTAACTGATACTCTTTGCTGCTACATTGATGGCTTCCGTCGTCTACTGATACTCTTTGACACGCTTGATACCTGATGATTTGATCTGATACACTTTAAACTCTGTCATTGCTCTGCTGTTGTCTTTAAACCGGATCAATTTGGCACGATCGGGCGATTTTCGGGCTTTTTCGGTGCACAAAGGGCTAAGGAATCAAAAGATTCCTCGAAACGACCTATTTCCCGTAGCGATGCGCAATTAACGCTTCACGCTAATCGCGCATCGAAAAATGCCTCTGTTTCTTGTTCTGGAGCTCCGAAGTGCGATTTCTCTTCTTGCACGAAGTTTCAACTTTCTGGCTGTTGACGTCAGCATGATGTCGGCTATACGGCGGATGACATCAGCTGTGGTGGGTCCCTGGTATAGAATGACATGGCGAGGTGCTGATACTGAAGGTGATGCAATGAACTAGCTCCGATGCGATCGCAATATCTCATTGGCGGGGAACGGAAGGGTACTTTAATTGAACATTTGGCGCTTGCGACCGCCGATATCGCGATATCTCGGCGGGTGGTGACAGATGGGTCATAACTTGCATGGAGAGGAAATTGCGATCTTGCGATGCGATCTGGCTTTTAAGGGTCTCCGGAGTGTTAAGGAAGTTGGCAAGGGGTTTGTTTTGGGCGGAAGGAGTAAGTAAGTGGGTGTGAAAGGCATTTGAAGTTTCGGAAGGGGTCCGATTACCTCAGAGGGATTTTACACTCTAGAATGAGTCCATTGTATCTGGAAGATGGTTTGAAGGGTGAGGGTTCTTGCTAAGTTTCAAGTAAACTGAGCAATTCCCGGGGGTATTTATGGTTATTTTTCAACCAGGGGGAGGGATATTTACATAGGGGATGATTTACTTAATATTAGTAGGGGGACGGGAAAAAATAGGGAGCTAAATAATAATGTTAGTGGTTAATATGGAGATGGTAAGAAAGCACTAAGTTCAGGAGACCTTAGGCTGTTACGAAGGGGATAGAACCATTCTACAGAGAGAGTATGGAACAACTTTGAGTAAAGTAGATCTTTACCCAATCAACTGCTACGAAAATGATGGAACTTAGGAGGTAACAAGCAGATATTGACCTCTTTTGGGGAAGTTAGTTAATGATTGGGGGAAAGTGGAGAAGGGGAGTTAGTTATACCTCTTTTGAGCTTCTCGCATAGAACTGCCTGCTGATTGTGTCCTGGGTGAGATGACACCTGAAAACCTGGAACTGATTAGCAATTAGGATTCAGCAACCTCGAAACTACCTACCCAGCCTACTTACCTATAATTTTTTCTTCTTTTGATTTGGGTGCACTTAGACTTGCAAACCCATCATTCCATTTTTCTTTTGATGCTTTCCTATCTACACACTACCCTTATTTCTTCCAAGGGCCCAGATTAAGCTGTTGGGCTCTTTTGATTCCCTACCTATCTAAGAATCTGCCAAGATTAAACTGTTTGGATAGATTTACATTCTCTATATTCTAAAATAGAAATTTAAACCTAAGGAGACCAAGATTAAGCTGTTTGGACCTCCCTTTAATTGAAAATTGGCGATACCGGAATAAGTTTCTCAAAAATTGGAAGGTAATTGAATGAAATCTGAGTAGCCTTCTTCGCTTGGAGACTGTTAAGCAAATATGGAGCATTGCAGCATGCAAAGTATGACATATTTGGCCTGTAGAAATGTCAATCATGAAATATGAGTAACCTACTGCAGCAGGAGGCTAACATAACCATCATGGAATGCTAGCAGAAGTGTGTGGAAACTCGGTCTTGTCAGAGGAAGACTGCAATGTCAAGATGAGTGGTTGTAATCTCTCTTTGATATTAATATATAGAACTATTGATTGATTTCCTACATGTTTTGTAATATTACAAATTCATGGATTATTTTTTCTTGACTCATTAAGTAGGCTGAATTGCAATTTGTCTATTATTATGTTTGTGTGATGTTGTTGTTCATTTGTTTCAGGAGCTTGAAGAAGGAAGCAAGAGATAGCTAGAATGAGAGGGCGAGGACATCATCAAGGAGGATAAGTGACCAAGAGGTAGGCCCTCTAGATTGATTCTGACCTAAGGAAATATTCCATACATTGTATTTGTTGTGGCTAGACCCATTATCGGGCTAGATGAATTCGTTTGTGTCCACACCTATAATTTTACTTCACCACAAATTGGCGACTCCACTGGGGAGATCTCATTTTTTGTTTGTTTTGTATTTCATGATTTCATGAGAACTTTTCTAGCTTCAATTTTTCCCTTTGGTTCTATTTCTTTTCTCTTACTTACTGGCCTAAGTCTAAAATTCGTAGTAGTAGATTTGGTCCCTGTTTTGAATTTTTTTTTTTTTTTCCTTAAGTTACCTCAGCTAGCGCTCTTAATCCGCTGACAGTCATGTCGACTAGTGCGAATTGCTAAGGAAAAGTCACACCGGCCAGTCTCTAGCAGTTGTTGTCAGTTAGGCAACCACACCGATATTGTAAGTGAAGATTAGGGTTTTTCCCCAATCTTGTCCAGTGTGTTTTTCTCTCATGATTTCGACCTCATAAGCCTTTTAGACCATCTTCTCCCTAACTAGAGAGCTTCATCTAGCTTGGTTTGTGTGCTTGCTTGGTTTAGCCCACCCTTTGATGTGCTAAGTGTGGCCCTGTGTGAATTTATTTTTTATTTTTTCTTTGACTCCCTCAATCGGTGCTACTTTTGGCCAAAAAGTCGCACAGATCAGCCATCAGCGCTAGTTGTAGTACAATCATTTGTGCCAATTGGAGCTACTTTTGGCTCAAAAGTCGCTTCGGTCTCAGGGGTAAAGAAAAATCAGAATTTCTTCCATTCTAGTGCCAATGTGTCTTGACCCCCAGACTCTCTTCTTCTTCCTAGAAGTGATTAGGATGCTTTGTTTTCAATTGAATGAGTGGAAGAGTGTCATTTGTTCTCTTATTTCAAGTGTCTCTTTTCTCTTTCCAAGCATAGATTACATTGCTTGCTTTTTCGATTGAAGCATTTATGTGTATGGTTGGTTCGACTTATGGAAGAAGTTGTTTTTAGTTTCATTCATCATGCTTTGGATTTGATTGATGTTTGTTTGTTCAAAATTGTGAAAGTTTTCATTAAAGTGCTTTATGTGAAAGATTAATTTTGCATTTTATGAAAAGAAGAACATCATTCTAGTTTACTTAAGTGAAAATATTGCATTAGTAGTGTTATAGAAAAGCTAGAATTGCATCATCATAGGCATGGAAATTAAATGGAAATTATTTTTTTGTTAAGGGAAGATTAAGTGCATTTAGGATATGCATAAGTGAAATCTTTCATTCTTTGATTTTTGCGTTGGTTGTGTGCTCTCTATCTCTCATTTCGTGATAGCTCCCATCAAAGACAAATATCTATTTTCTCATATAGTTGCATGTAGGAGTTTTGTCAGATGATAGCGGTAGGGCCTTGTAATTGAAACCTAATTCAAGATCAAATGTTAAAATTTATTGAATCAACTTAAGCAAGCATTGAAACTTAATGCTTATATTTAGTGGTCTAGGCTAGAGATGTGTTCTAGCGTCTTTAAACCTATCAGGTGTCGTTAGCTTCGACACTAGACAACACTAGTATGGGCTTGTGCTCCCTGTACTGTCGAGTATATAAAGGGATACCCCACTGGGCTGTGATCCTTTATCCATAGGAAGTTGAGTCTGCTACCTTGTAAGCGTGATACACCGAACACAGCATTTGAAGAGATTTCCTACCTGTACATCTCAGTTTGTCAGAAGGTATTCTACAATTCACGGTTACCCGATAATCCTTTATGCCTAGAGTACCCTAAGTAGTCATTTTTTATCTTCACTAACTCCTTAAATTTGGAAAGATCACTGGAGTGCTTCTCCTTTCGATCTCGTTAATTCCAAAAGCAACTAGAGTCATCTTTCATCCTTTTCTCAACTATTAAGATATGAAAAGGAAAATTTTTGTTTCAGTTTCTTAAAATTAACTACCCACGAAATATTCCAGGTTAAAATTATCTTCCTTAGTGATTCTTTAGGGCCAATTCCAATGGAAACATTCCCAGGGTCTACCAGTCAAGGGTTCCCCTTGGATGTGAATCTTGGTTCTTTTTCTTCTTTTGGAAATGTTGGTGCTTCTTATATGGCGACATTGTCCCTTCCTGGGTTAACCATTGGTTTACCTGTCTGGTTATTTTTTACCTCGGTGGTCCCAAGTGTCCCGACTCTTGTGCAAACATCTCCTTCATTTGAATCATGTAATGATGGTTCTAAGGTTGAACTCTCACCTTCTTGCCCTATTTCTTCGTCTTCCCCTTCTACTTCACCTGGTGAAAGTTTGAAATCTAATAACGAGGAGGCTAAGAAGAAGAAGAAGAAGAAGACGAAGAAGAAGAGTTCAAATAAGCAAGATGCCAACCGTGCAACTATTACTCAAAATTCACTTCTCATCGACAAACCTTCCGATCCTCCACGGAAGGTCAAATTCCCTTGCAAGCTGTGTAAGGGTGACCATATCCTTCGAGACTATCCTGGCATTCCCAGAGTCTTAGAGATATGGTATGAAGACCTAGATCAACCATCCCCATCGACCTCTGGAGATCATGTAGATGTTGAACCTTTGGTTAGTGATGGTAAGCAAAAAGGGAATATTAGTTTCACCTATAGGTTATGTGAAGGAGAGAATCTTCTTCACCTTTGTCCTCTTATTGATAAAGCTTCCAAACTTTTGGAAAACCTTGCAGCTCCTCGACCCCAACTTCCTGTTGGTTATCGGAGGCTATCTTCTGACCCTCTCCCGGTTGGTCAAGAGATTGAATTAGGTTCATATCTTGCCCATAATGCTCTTCCTGAGTGTGACTCTCTGGTGTCTGTTCCTGACCAACCATTGGTCGAAAAGAGTGTCAACTTGGTTTCGCCACTAGTTGCTCATTTTTTTCTGAAAGAGAGTGGTGATCATACTGCTCATGTTATTCTCATCTCCTCAGATTCTAATGAATTGAACCGTGACCCTCCTATCTCAGTTGTTCAAGAGAGTACTTCTCCTATTCTTGTACAGCATGGGGGCAATCATATGATACCCCCACCGAGTAGTTTTGTCGTCTCTTTCTATTGGGGTCCATTGACTGCTTTCCGCCTCCCATCTTATGTGCCTTTCCAGATTATAGTACAAGCCTATAATATGGTAGTACCTAGCACTATATTAGATGAAGGTGCGTCTATTAGCATCATGTCTTCTACTACTTGGAAAGCTTTGGGTTCCCCATAGCTTGTGCCTATCACCCATAATTTGTTGGCTTTCAACAGAGGAACCAATCAACCCTTATGGATTCTTCCAAAGTTCCCTATTATTTTGGGAGGAAAGACCATCTATATAGACATGATGGTAGTCCAAGGTCCCTTAGATATCAATCTTCTCCTTGGATGCAACTATGTTTATATCATGGTAGCTCTTGTTTCTTCATTGTTCTATGTGATTTGTTTTCCACATGAAGGGAGAATTGTGATTCTTGATCAATTTTCGTTCATTATTCACCAGGCGCCTCCTTTGCAACCATCATCCCCAATCAAATCTTGTTTGCAAACAACACCTTCCTCACCACAACTTGATTATGTGTCTACCTATTCCATCTCTGCATCTGCTAATGATCACAAAGATGGTATGGTACATTATGTACCAGGGGAATTGGAACTTGATCTATCTATGGTACAAATTGACATGTATTCCTCCCAGAGCATGGTTCTTTCGTCTAGTGAGGACCTCTTGGGAGCCATGTTCTCATATGGTCCATGATCAGATTAGCGAGGATAGTTCTTTTTCTATGTCAACCTCATTAAAAATTGAAACAACATGTGAGGATAGTTCTTGGTCTTGTGTCAACCTCATTAACAATTGAAACAAAGGGTGTGAGCATAATTCTTTGTCTTGTGTCAAGATTGTTAAAAAATGAAACAACGATCTTGAGGATAGTTCTTTTACTATGTCAACCTCATTAAAAAATGAAGCAACTCCCGTTTACAAATTGATTCTTTGATTAAGATCTCGTAAAATCCAAGTCGAGTCTTTCCAAGATCTCAAAAGAGAACCTTCATTCCATTCACCTAGTTGATTGAAATGAAGCTTGGGGGGAATGTACCTTGAATTCAATCATTATGCTGGGGGCATGCAAACTTCTAGCAAGCATAGTTTTTCATTTAAAGCTTGTGTAAACATGAAACCAATCAGGAAAAGTTCTCAATGTTTCAAGTTTGTGTAAAAATTCACCCATGCTCAATTTACATCTTGTGATTGTCATTTTAATTAGCTGATTTCTGCTAGATGAACCTTGGTTGTGTCATTCCATCGCTAAGATCTCTTTGGCCGATCATATGCTTTCACTTGGTTGTTTTTCCTTTTCTGAGGAATCACAATGATGAGTGGTTTGTTAGCCAGCCTCTTGACCATTACATGTTTTAAGCAGTTCCTCCATTGCTAGAACTAGTTGCTACCGTTTATACCACTCGTTCCTCTAGGATGAGTCACCTTTAAGATATTTTCTAACTCGTAAAATATGAAAAGATTTCAGAGTATTTTTTCCCTTTTTGACTCATTAAAGAGAATAAAAATGGGGGGTCCGCTTTAAGCTCTCTTCCGGCCCTTTAAAAGTGAAAAGTGTTGGAAATAACACTGAGAGGGGGGAGGGGTGAATCAGTATTATCAATTCAAACACTTTTTCATTTTCATACTCATATTCATATACGCTACTTTAGTTAAGGCAAACCGTGTGTATATGCAACTGTGTGATGAAACAAGCATATATCCAGTAAACTTATGATTCAGTTAGTTGATCCTTAATGAGTGCATCAGAACATTATTAACCATATGAACAGTAAACAGGAGTGGTAAAACAGATCATCACACATAAGCAACACACATGAACACCATGATATAAGGTGGAAACCCAATGTGGGTGAAAACCACTTGCTGCAATCCGTCTCTATCTTCCTCTAATAAGAAACTTCTTTTTACAATATTTATGTACTAGTATAGTCTTATACCAGTACATAAGCTTCAACCTGCAGAAGCCTACAACCTTCTCTTGTTCTCCAGTTTCTCCTAGAAGGGAGCTACAACCCCCTTAGCTCTTGTATTACCCGATCCATTTACTAGTATGTAGGCGCTGGCCTACTGAAGGCTCCAACCTTCACTCGTTTTCCAGCTACTACTAGAAGGGAGCACCAACCCCCTGGCTCTTGTACTGGCCGATATGTTTACCAGTACATAGGCACTGATGTACTGAAGGCTACGATCTTCTTTCTTCCTCCAGGGACCATGTTTCATAAATTTTCATACTGGATACTCCTGAAGCACAACACCATAATCTGAAGGCCAAGTTTCATCCAATTTTCATACTGGACTCATCAACAACATTGAAGCACAAAATTAATCATCACTGCAATACACCCATCAACTACACTTGCATCATCAATCTATGAATCAGCCAATACTAAAACAATGAAACCCTGTCAACAACACAGTCACCAGAACACAGAACAAACAACAAAACTCTGCAACTTCAAATATCATATCTCATAATTTATACACTACTATGAAGATCTGAACCAGTGTACATATGTGCTTTCACCAAAGCCAACCCACGTACAGAACTGCAAATATTTACTCATAACTTTGTAGTTGTTCCAGACATCAGCCATACCCAGATCATAACATTCATACAATAAAACATGCATCAATAATTTAGATCTAGTCTATCAATAATCAAGCCATATAATGATAAACATTCCAAGCCTTAAGATCTTGATCCATCGTTCATCGTCATCCACATGAGTGCATCATTGGTTCAGATCAAGCAAAGCATCACAAACCCATAACCAGCATGTCAGATATTCATCACTTCCTCAGATATTTATCACTTGCACACATGCACACCACTTGGCCTAATGATCTTTTCCTTATATAGGTTTAGGCCTCTCTCAATACCATGGTCCAAAACTATGTAGGACCAATACCTTGGACCCAATACCTAGGGTCAACACTTCGAACCAAATACCATGGATCAATACCAAAATACCATGGACCAAATACCACGGACCAAAACTTAGTTTTCTAATATGTATGTGCCTTTCCTTCTGTGAACCTGCGTGTGTATGTATACACATCTTTTGTTTTATGCGCCCACGTTTATATGCACTTTCATCAAGGTTAACCTGCGTATACCTCTCTCTTGACTTGCTGTACTATGATCTGTCATCTGATTGAGTTGCCACCTATATCATACCTCTGAGTGAGTTGCCATCAAGGACAACACCTGTATCATAATTCCAACAATATCCCCCTTTGGACTCGATGGCAACCACCACACCAAGTCACTCTCCCCCTTTGACATCAAGGGCAAAGGGTAGACCAAGATATTTTCTTTGATATACATTTTGTTGTCCATGATCCCCCTGAGTACATGCTGAAGTTTCTGATTGAGCTCCCCCTTTCTACATGCCAAGATGTACCAATCCGTCCATGCTCCCCCTAAGCACATGCAAGGTCTAAAAAAGCATAACATGACTCTATACATACATTGCCAATGACCTTCCTAAAGACTCATCAGTCTCCCAACCAAGTAGGGATACACCATTTTTGGTCTAAACACAAGAACCGTTACATCATCCATCCCATCCATAGTGGGGTAACAAGATACATCATATGACTCATAAATACCAAGGACCTAAACAAGACCATGACAATTATTAGTAGCTATCATACACTATATGATCTGCACTATAAGCATCTTAAACTGCAATCCATTCTCTTGGTCAATCAACAATCAGTAGCAAGATATGTCAATGAGCATCATCACCAAGGACTTCTAACTATAATGCCAACAATGAATTATTCAAAGAATATGCTCCCCCTGAGCCTGTGCCAACCGTCATATACCACGATAGAACCATTTCCTAAGTCTGTTCTGTTGTTTTTCTTCAGAGCTCCATATACACAACTGTGCAGTGTCTAACTCGTGTATATACGTGACTTGTCTTCATGATACCTGCGTATGAGATTTAGAACACTAATGTTCCACACTTTTAGCTTCCTCTGAGTCTATCATATCTGTGTACTCTGCTATGCCACATGTTTTTGGTTGTACTTCCTATTTCTTATATATCTTTAACTGTGATGAAGTTTTCTCCTTTTGGTATGGCACCCAAAATCTTCTCCTGCATTCCTTTGCTATGTGTCCAAGCTTGTTACATGCATAACATCTTACATGTTTCATATTCCTTCTGTAGCAGTCAATGGCTTTGTGACCAAACATATTGCAAGCAAAACAATATCCCTTAAAGTATCTCGAACATGATGATCTTTCTGCGTGATGGTCTTGAACCATTCTACTTCTGCATCTAGCTGCAACATGTCCAAGATTATGACATACATAACATTCAACATTATTCATCGAAGGAAATAACCATCTATCACTTCCACAATTAGGAGAAAAATATTTTCTTTGAGAAATTTCTTTCCTTGGCTGTTGTCCTCTCATCTCCTTGTTGATCATTTTAGATTTCTCATTAGAGTTCCTTGCCTCACCTTGTGAGCTAGATTCACCTTCAACAGATTCATAAAAACCGAGACCAGTTTTGATAGCAGGTGACCTTTGACTACAAAGAATATCATCCAAAGTCTTACTACTATCTTGAAATCGTAATAGTTTATCCTTTTCTTCTAATTTAACTTTCAAGATATTTACCTCAAACTGATATTGTTCTTCCTTTTCCAGACATTGCTTCTTCAAAATTTCTTCGGCTTCTTCCTTCTTCCACTTGTTGCCTTAGTTTGAGAATCTCTTTTTCTTGTTCTTCATTCAGCTCCTGCAGCAATTGATGAACTCTAAAGGCACATTCCAACTGAGCTTTTAAACTAATAATTTCTTCTTTGAGTGCACTCTCCCTTTTGCTAAGTAGCTCTTGTTGATCTATGATTTTATCTGATGCTTCATTTTCTTGTTCATCTTCAATCTGAGGTGATTCAAGATTTGAATACTTGCTTCCACTCAACGGCAGGTTGTCATTGTTCCTTTGAGCTATCTTCTTCTTTTGATGCGCTTTCTTTCCCATCGTTCTATGGATCTCCTTCAAGCGATCAAGCTTCTAGTAAAGGACCTACTCTGATACCAATTGTTGGAAATAATACTGAGAGGGGGGGGGAGGGTGAATCAGTATTATCAATTCAAACACTTTTTCATTTTCATACTGAGATTCATATACGCTACTTTAGTTAAGGCAAACCGCGTGTATACGCAACTGTGTGTAATGAAACAAGCGTATATCTAGTAAACTTATGATTCAGTTAGTTGATCCTTAATGAGTGCATAAAAACATTATTAACGATATGAACAGTAAACAGGATCAGTAAAACAAATCATCACACATAAGCAACACACATGAACACCATGATATAAGGTGGAAACCTAATGTGGGTGAAAACCACCTGCTGCAATTCGTCTCTATCTTCCTTTAATAAGAAACTTCTTTTTACAATATTTATGTACT
>APFE030226377.1:0-11684 GCA_000404065.3 Pinus taeda | reverse complement strand
AAAACTAGTCTATGAAAACTATGAAAATTGAACCAAGAAGTGTACTTAGCTTGGTGTGGGGGCCCTCCACCCTTGCCTTGCACACTTGAAGAAATCTCAGCTACAGCAACTTCAATAAATCAACCAAGCATGATCAACAAATTGGAATGAAGCAAGTTCTTCAAATTAGCTCCCAACTCCAATGATACAAAAGTTACATACAAATTTCATTACAAAAGTCATCAAAGTCTTGGCTTTAGATAGAGGTTTAGTGAAACAAACTGATCTATATTGTCTCTAACACTCATATCTACTCATATCCACCTATCTAAGTCGAACTCATCCAATTCATCCCAAGAAATATGGTCAATCCCATAAAATCTCAAAACTGCCCTATTTCCTAGGGATTTTCTGGTGACTAGTCATGTTTGACCAGTCTTGACCAGGCCTAATAAAGCTTGTTCTAGCCGAACCAAATGGATTTAGCTTAGTCTTAGTTCCCAAGCTGTCCATCCATGCATCAGACTCGAGCCCAAGTGTCCTGCAAACATGTCATCCACATAGCTATTACGGGAATTTCTGATTCAGTCCAAAATTGCACTTGAACCTCAATTTTCATAAAAACTTCTAGAAATTGCAAAATTAAAATTAAACACCTGAATATGCATAAAATACATCAAAAATGAGATGGATGTGATGGAAAATGGATGGAAAATATAAGGATTAAGTAGGTTTCCCTAAGCAAAAATAGACCAAAACTGAGGGCCAACATCTCCCCCTTGCTGATCTTCAAGCATGTCCTCATGCTTCTCTTTGTCTCATTGATCTTCTGCCTCTGTATGCTAACTTCCCTTGTTGTTCTACCGATGGCTCTGTCCCTTGAAGATGAAGCTTTCTCTTGAGCTACCTGTAAAAGGATATCTATGCTTTCATGTACTTCTTCTCTTTTCTTGTGGATGACGTTCTTTACCAAGATATCATTCTGGATGAGCAGACTCAGACGACAAATAAAACTCGAATTTTGCAATACATTCCGACACAGGATTCATGTCCCTCTTAAATCAACAATTTTACTCAAAGGATCCAATATCCAGTTGCCCTTTCATCTCATTAAAAGAAGCAATTTTTTATGTCTAGGCATTCACTTTCAATTTAGTTGCTCGTTTACCCATGCAATCTGCAAAATAGGGGTTTAAAGAACCATAAAAATATCCCGAAATAGAAATTAACTTGAGAAAATTGTTCACATGGAGTCTAATTAGGCTCTTTCTGAAGAAAACCCATGTTTTCGTTTTTTAAATTTCATTTTATTTCACTCAGAAAAAGGCAACGAAAAATAGTGGCTTTCATAAATTGAAATGTCTTTCTGGGACTGAATAAAATTTCATTAAATTTGAAATTAATATCTCTCTTCAATATGCTTCTCCAGTATCCTACTTACCTCTTTTCTAATGCCCTTGACAAAGAGATGAAACCAATCCTCAAACACAAAGTTTTGATATAGAAAGATTATAAAAACATAATAAACATGTTTTCATTAATCTATGTCTTATATTCTATCCTCTGTTTCATCAAAATTTAAAAAAACTCCTTTGTCTTTGTCTTTGTAGCATCTCTGCTCTATTCAATTCGTCATGCAAACTAGGATTCCATTAGCATCATTTTTGATTCACTGTTCTCTGTACAAATTATCATGCAAGCCTAATCTTCAGCGTTCTGTGAAAGGAGGAAAAAGAAATGATTTTCAATTCTACCCTGATTGTCTCAGTTCTAAAAAAACTTATTTCGACAAAGAAACAAGCGTTTCGACCCCTTCTAACAGTACTTAAGAGAGAATTTTCCTTTGTTTTCTCAGTATTCAACCCCTATTTGACAACAACATACAATACAACGCCCTGCAGCAGCACTCAAAATTCATCTATTTACACAATATACATTCTCGGTTACACACTACATCCCCTGTTATGCAACAACATGCAATATAATCTTGTGTAACAGCATAAAAAAACTCTTCTGCTATACAACCCCTGTTTATGAAACAACACTTAAAAAAAAAAAAAAAATCATCCCCGTAATACAGCCCAAAAACTATGTTTGTATTAACCAATCTTTTCATGCATCGAACTGAAACTCGGTTTTTTATCATAGAAATGCATGTACAGGTGTAGTTTAGGCTCAGCGAACTACATGTTTTCAAAACTTCACTCATTCATTATTTCAACATGCAATCAATCATAATAAACTCTTTGTTTTGTGGAGAACCGAGATCTTTCAGTCATGATTTATTTTGATTTTTTTCACCTTACAGCTAACAACGCATTCCTCATGCCTTATTTGTGCAAGAAAACTCACTGTTTGTGATGAACTATCATGATTCCTCTGCAGCGTGGCCCAATTACTGCGTTTTCCATTGTTAAACTGTATTTAAACACCCTATGGCTTTGCTGATGGAAGAGTCTCAATGAATGACAATCGTGACACTGGTAAATGCATTATCTTATAACTGATGTTTTTATTAAAATAACCCGAGATTTCCTCAAAAATATTAATGAAAATGAAATAAGCATGAGGAATTTCTAGGAAATGGTTGTGCCAACGTGTATCTCAAAATATACAGGTGGCCAGCGCGTATCTATTGTGATAAATCCTTAACTGAAGTTTTAGCTCACAATGCAATGCTTAACACGAGTATTTTTCCTTGAAATCTACTAACAACTGGAGGCAATCTCTTACCTTCTTTCACGGGATTTCTGGAATCTGGTGGAGCACTGCTAACATTGAGAGAATTACGCTCTCCTATCTCTTTGAACCAATGCATTATTCTTCTCATAGCGTGCTTATATATTCTACGTTGTTGCTTCTGTCAAAACATTTTACTTCTTTCAGCCATATGCTAATGGCATCTACTGTTTTCCTGAGCCTCTCAATGGCTGTGATGGCAACAAATTTATGATTCTCAGTTGCAACAGTGGTAGAGCTGTTAATACGCAGAGGGTTCTGAGCATCAAACATTTTGCTTGTCTGTTAATATGCACAGGGTTCTGAGCATCAAACGTTTTGCTTCTCTATTAATACGCACAGGGTTTTTCTGCTTGTTCAAAAAGTTTTGACCTTTTCATTGTTTTGTCCATTATGCCGTGTATAGTCTCCATTTGACTGCTGAATAGAATTGTTTATACCGTGTTGTTTATATCGTGTTGTTTTTATTATTTGCATTCACCTTTGAAGCCATCCTTCTATTCTGTCAAAAAAATGTGTTTAGCAACCAGCAAAATAGTTCTGAGAGGCGCAGAGGATTTGTTCTCAATTGCTTGACTGTTTTCAAATATTATTGGCTAATTGTCGGTTCTTTTGACCAGTCTCACCTTACCGTTTCATTGATATGTCGTGATTGTCTACATCGTATTTCAATGTATTACCATTGGCTTACCATAACAATCGTATTATCACATTGCCATATGATCGCAAGCCTACCTACCTTATACCTCCATGTTTTATTATGAAGCCATGCAAATCCATATGTTTTAAACAGTGTGCCTTCAATATGTTTCAATAAAGTGCATATGTGCAACATGCAAATGTTTTAGCGTGCATTTCCTTATGAAATTTGTGCCTTACGATATAGTTCCTTTTTGTATTCCCATTCAAAATGTGCATGTTTGATGATAATAACCTTACCCTTTTGCATATTATCATATACTTGCCATCATATAACTTTATACCATGCATATATAAATAATATCATTTCTTCTCATGCGCTTATGATAAGGCTAATCATTTCGATTTGCACTAATTCCATATGTATTGCAATGTATTTCCTTAATTTTAAAATGACCATTTTTAGGTCATGTTTAAAATTGTTTCCTCTGACTAATGCTTGCTTTATTTGTGCAGGTTCAACTTTTTTAAAATCCTCACTTTAATCCTTTTTGCTTAGAGGAAAAATACTTAGGGTTAGGGTTTTTAAATGAATATGGAATATAGAAAATAAATATAGGTAAATAGAGAATGATATTTAGGGTTATGAAATGTTAGGGGTATGGAATGAATGTACATATGTACATTGGATTAGGTATAGGGTAAATGAAAATGTAGAATATAGGATAATGGATATAGGATAAGGAAAATGTAATGAATATAAAATATGCATTCGGGTATTAACTCAATTTTAACAAAGTCTAGAAATTTCTACAAAAATGTAAATTTGCAAGAACAAAATTGTGCACTTACGATACTTGTACTTCCCTGTAGCATTGGATGAATGTTGTTGTTCTTTAACAATATTGGATGAAGTTGTCTTGATCAAATATCATAGATAGATAGAGCTTATTTATGCCTTTTGTTCTAGCATCCTTCATTGATTCTGGTCCATTAATTGTTGATGTCGTTTCAGGTCCCTCTACAATTGATTCATGATAACTCAGGTCCCTTCTGTCATATACATTTTTATGCAATATATACATGTTTTTGCTAACATTTCAGGTCCCTCTGCAGTTGATTTCAAAAATATTTCAGGTCCCTACTGCCAACAATACAAGTTCCGTCGTCAATTCAGTTGCACAACTAAGTTTATTTTTGCGAACCTTCCCCCCTTGCTGATGGGAAGACTTGTCCTCAAGTCTTGTTTATTTTGGAGGATGATTCCTGTAAACTCAAACTGAAGAAATGGTAAAACAAAATAGAGAATTCATATTGGCCAAGATGGTTGGTTTTCCTATATGAATTCGAGTTTGTATTGTGCCACTTTCATGGATTTTCACAACCAAACTCCTTTATTATTTTTTATCTTTTTCTATTTTTTTTCTTTTTCTAGATGGAGGTGGGGTGTAATGGAGTTGGGAAGTATGAAAAGCTTATGGAAATATGTTATATTGAAGTCATGATGTAGTAGTAAGTCTGGACTTCAACATGCTTGGTCATGGAGCTTAACATACAATATGGATGATGAACAATATGAATTCAAATCATGAACAAATGATGATAAACAAATCATGAACAATATGAATTCAATATGAAAGGCTTCTTATGATCTTATGAATGGCTTCTTTGGATATTGATGTGACATAGAACTTGACTGCTTCTTCTGATGATTAGCTTCATGTCTTTTTGCCTTGATCTCGATCATGTTGTAGGGTTTGTTGATGTTGTTGGTCAACATCTAAGAGCAAGCTTCAAGAGTTTGAGTTTCATTGAATGAACTCAACATCGGGTGAATTCTCACTTTGCTTTGACTTGAACATTTGTATTCATATTCTGGAATATGAATTTGACTTTTGAAAATTAATTCATCCATGGAGTTCACTCCTTCATTCTTCCTATGACCTGCAAAAACATAACACTTGCCTGCAATACAACATTAGATGATGGAGGAAGAGAGGTGTACAGTCTCTCTTCTTCCAATAAATATGTAAATCATTACAAGCATTGCTTAGAAAACAAGTCCAGAGATGATAGACAAACATAATGCATTTATTTACCCCTTTGAGGAATGGTGGCCAGCCTAGACCTCCTAGCGGTATGTTGTTTACAAAATATTTGTTTGATATCCTATTAAAGTGATTCCAAAGCCAAGTTGAAGTGAATTCATATGGCTACCTCCAGTACAAACAGGTTTTCAAAATGTTTTAAAATGATATGGTAAAAATTATAAGGAGTGCCATTTTTGATAGAGTTGCTTGTTAATTTTTAACTAAACCAACAGTCACTGTTTGAAGTGTAACTTCTTCGATAAAGATCAGATAAATGTAATTCTTCTTGCAGATTAAAATAGATTCATTTTTGTATTTCCAGTAGAAACAGGGTTTAAAAATTCTTAGGCTTGATATCACAAAATTGGTGATAAACAGACCTATGAGGCAGAGTTTTACTATTCTGTTTTGAAGACATGCAGTCACTAAATGTGGCATAACTTTTTCATTTCACCTCCAAATGGGATGATTAAAATTGTTTCTTAAACTAGACTTGAATATATATCCCCCATATCAACAGGTTTTTAAAAGAAGATGATTTGGTATTTAAAATATTCTGATGAACAGTCAAGACCTAGAATTGTCACCATGCAGATTTTTCGATAAGCAGTTAGTATTTCAAGAATAACTTTTTCATATGATACCTGATTGAAGTGATTCAAATTGATTTGGAAACTAGATTCCAAGGGCTATCTTCCCTATGAATTTCAGATAAAAATGTTTCCATTAGACACGTCAAATATAGGCTGTAATAACTTTGTGCTCAACATTTCACTTGAGACCTAGTTTTGATCTTGATCACTTTTTTATTTGTGATATAAATTGAAAACTTCAAAATGGATTCCAAAACTAGATTTCAAGAGATATGTAAAAAAAACATTATTTCAAAATGATCCTATATGGTTACCCAAAATAGGCTTGTTCTTAATGCATTTTGCCATGTAGTCCTTTCAAATGAATATTGAACAATGATTTGAAGAAATTGTTTGAAACAAATTTATTATGGAACTCTTATTGTGAATTTATTCTACTTGTTTATTTATTCTATTCTATCCTATTCTATTTTAGAAAACTAATTCATTCTCTCAAGTATAAGAGAATTTCCAATGCATCCATTTTCGTAGCAAGATCATAAGTGAACTCATATCCAAATTTGAAAAATATACTTTAATGAAATTTTGGACATGAAGATTTATATGATCAAGATTTGATGAGAAAGAATGTTGAAGAATGGAGTAGTGTTGTAGCTTATTCTTTAACATCATCTTATAGTTGAAAATGGATTTTGTAGTTATTTTTTTGATTTTATGTTTTTATTGGGGGGGTTTTGTTTTGGAAACCTAATTTTAGGATCTCTATTTCTAGGCATAAAGAAACATAACTAAGAGAAATGTATACTAGATAATTTTTAGTGTTTTTGTTTATTTTATATTTGACTATGCTGATAATTACCTCCCCGGAAATTCTGCCAAAATGTTGAGCTAATTTATTGACTAAATTAACACAAGTATTTAATTATCAATCCGGGTTTGTAAAACTTGGAGGCAAATCCACTGTATATGGACATCAGATATAATCAAGTTTAGAAGATAAAATTTGAAGATTTAAAGAAGTACATATTACAAATATAAACCTATTTTAACAATTTCTAATTCATTCATGTAATATATGAGGGAAGAGGCTCCTAACTTAGGAAAACCAGGTTGTCATTCCCTACAATACTACTTTCATGAAGATAAATCTAAGAGCACTAATTAACAATGGCTTATGATGCAGAAGATGTAAAAGAAAAGGCTCCTAACTAAGGAGGTCCAGATTGTCCTTCTTCACAATCCTACTATATCACAATCACCATTGCTTCAAACCAGAAATGCAGAAATAACTTCAAATGAGAAATGGAGAATGAAATTCAGTTTTAGTTCAAGATAAAATAGAAGGAGAATTTAACTTAAATTCCTTTGTTTCCCTTCATATGTAGATTAGAATTAAACCAATATTCATTCAACAATCATCACACATCTAAATACATTTGAAAAAAAAACTAGTCTATGAAAACTATGAAAATTGAACCAAGAAGTGTACTTAGCTTGGTGTGGGGGCCCTCCACCCTTGCCTTGCACAATTGAAGAAATCTCAACTAAAACAACTTCAGTAAATCAACCAAGCATGAACAACAAATTGGAATGAAACAAGTTCTTAAAATTAGCTCCGAACTCCAATGATACAAAAGTTACATACAAATTTCATTACAAAAGCCATCAAAGTCTTGGCTTTAAATAGAGGTTTAATGAAACAAACTGATCTATATTATCTCTAACACTCATATCTACTCATATCCACCTATCTAAGTCTAACTCATACAATTCATCCCAAGAAATATGGTCAATCCCATAAAATCTCAAAATTGCCCCATTTCCTAGGGATTTTCTGGTGACTAGTCATGTTTGACCAGCCTTGACTGGGCCTAATAAACCTTGTTCTGGCCGAACCAAGTGGAGTTAGCTTAGTCCTAGTTCCCAAGTTGTCCATCCATGCATCAAACTCGAGCCCAAGTGTCCTGCAAACATGTCATACACATAGCTATTACGGGAATTTCTGATTCAGTCCAAAATTTCACTTGAAACTCAATTTTCATAAAAACTTCTAGAAATTGCAAAATTAAAATTAAACACATGAATATGCATAAAATACATCAAAATGAGATGGATGTGATGGAAAATGGATGGAAAATATAAGGATTAAGTAGGTTTCCCTAAGCAAAAATAGACCAAAACTGAGGGCCAACAGCCAGCACAGCTGCTGCCTCCATGGCCAAAATCTCAGGTGATTGCTCCATTTTCTGCTCCGTTTTAATGCTTCCTGTAGAAGCTGTTTTCGGACTTCCTGTAGAAGTTGTTTCCAGACTTTCTATAGAAGTTGTTTCTAGACTTCCTATAGAAACTGTTACGGTTTGTTTGGCTGAATGTGTCATTTCTTTTAACTCTTGTTTGGTTGCCTTGGTTGTGACCTCCTTTGTTTGGGCTTTTTCAGTCCTATCTACTCTACTTTACAGTCATTTCTCTCTGGGTGTTTGTGCCATTGGTCCTCCCACAGTTCTAGGTTCAGCAACTTGGCCTTTTTCTTGTTTCTCCTTCTGCTCTTTCTGTGGTGGTTTGTCCTGTGTTTCCTTACCGCTAGCTTTCTCTCAGGATTCAAGGTGTTTCCCTTCTTCACTGCTGGATGAGGTGAGTTCCTCAGCCAGGATTCGAATATCATCATCTCTGGACATGTTGCAAAAAATCTCCCAGGAGAGGGGGGACAGTGTAGGTGTGGAGGGCATCCTCTACCAAAAGCTTGATGAGCCCATGGTGGGCTACCTGATCCGGTGTCTCTTCCTTCAATTTTGTGCCACATTGAATCAATGATGTAGGAGAAAATAGGGAATACTCAACTTCTACTCTGAGGGTAAGTCCAACCCATGTCTTAGTTCTTTCAGCAGCCAGAAGTGATAGTTGTAAACAACACTAAACCGCCCCTCACAGGTAATATATTTCATGATTTGGAGGTTGGCCTCGCTCCAAAGAGGATGTAAACTGGCCCTCCTTACCCCATTCTTGTCTTCTGCAAAATGTTCCTCAGGTAGGAAGAATTCTTTCTTGGCTTTTTGGCCTAATGCTCTCTCCTCTTTGCTCCAGGGTATCACTGATGGTAGACCAGTGACTTGACTAATGAGTTCAAGGGTAAGCTGTAGGGTCAAACCTCTGAAATTCATAGTGGTCAGTGTCTTTGATTTAGGTTGCAAGGACATTAAGAATTCCTTCATCATTTCATCATCATATCCCTGAATTTTATCACAAAAATTCATCCAATTGGCACGGGTGAAGAGGTCCACTACTGCGGGATGTTCACGCAATTTTCCGACATCTAAGGGTTCCTTTATGATAAACCCTCCTGGCATGGTGAGAGTGTTCTGTTTTAGTGCTCTGAGCAGAAAGGGAGTGTTATTTGATGGTTTCCTCCTTTAAACTTCAGGAACGGATTTCTCGGGTGTTTAGAGTTTAATATGCACCAATTCCCTGGTTCTAATGCTTTTGCTGCCCAAAACTCGGTTGTCCGTGTGTAACAGGGAGAATTAGGTTTCCATAGACATGACACAGAGCTTAATTTCCATCACCTGCATACACATAACTGTGTAAATTCAAATATTTCATGCACAGGCCAACCCTCACAGTTCTTTATCTTTTCTACAGGAAAAATCTTTTAACAAGAACCATGGGAGAGAAATTTGACGCAGACCTGACTAAGAAATGCCATGCAACATACAATCACACTATTATTTTTGACTTACAGGCAGACTTGTCTCTCATTCTCCAACTCCAAACAGTTCAATTCACCACCTTTCAAAATATATCATGCATGGCAGAGTGTTTTCGAGCCTATCTTTCTCGGGATTTCAAATTTGACGAAGGAAAGCTCAGGTTTCTCTGTTCCAGAAGGTTGTGTCGTACTTCCTGTAGGAATTCTTCCTGTAGAATGCTTGTTGGCTTCTGAAGGATGTCACTGCGTCTCTGAACGACCCCGATATGCAACAAAATTTTGTAGACAAGTAGAAAGACCGGTGGAGGATGACTAGTTAATCATTTTGTGGAAGCGTAGGATGCATACTTCAGTCGAGGACATTGCAAGTGCCAGTGAACAGCAGGTGATTTCAGCCGAGCATTTTTTAATTGCCACGTGATTCGTGGTGAGGGAGTGAACTGGCCAGGTGTACGTGGCCACATGTAGACTGCAGTGCTATCCCAAAACATCGTGTTTCCTACCTGTGATCACTCCCATCAATTACGTTGAAGGTTACACAGCCACCACTACCTGTTTCCCGATTTCCTCCTAAGATCGCTAAGCACACGTGTCGTATTCACCCACCGAGTGTTGTTTCAACTGGATAAGGGTGGGCAATTAGCTGGCCACCAATTTTTTTAATCACAACCATCTCATTGCTCATGCAGTTTCCAAATTACATTCATGTAATCAGAGGAACAAGGTTTAGTCACGTACCTGGAAGTCTAATGTGGCTGCTGTGAGGTGTTTTTCGTTGTTGCATGTGTTTCTGTGGCTGCATGATGGCTTGGTTGCTGATTCATGGTCGTTTTTATTGTGCAGGTACCCTCTGGCCGGATCTATGCTGCAGGAATTTGTTTCCACATTCAGATCTGCCCCCTCAAGCTGCTGATGCTGAATTTTTCCAAGACAGCAACTTGTTTTCTCCATTGCTCCTGAACGATAGATCGGATCGATCTGAAACTTTCTGAGCATGTGTCTATCATCATTGTGCACCTCCCAGAGCGAAATGGTGGTCAATGGATGCATGGATTTTGAGAAAAACGGAAAATAGTTGAATATTACAGAGGTCAATTTCTCGAAAACCGTGCATCGGAATCGGTTGAAACTGCTTGGGTAGGTTACTATCACCCATATGCATCTCCTCATGAAACAGGTTTTGAAATTCATACACGGATATCAAGAAAATGCAAAAATGGTTGAAGGTGATGGGGGCTGATTTCTTGGAAATCGTGCACCGGAATTGGCTGAAACTGCTCGGTCATGTTGCCATCACCCCTATACAACTCCCCATGTAACAGTTTTGCAAATAGATGCACGATTTTCAAGTTAGGGCAAAAACAAATTTCAGCACTATGTATTTTTGTTTCCAAGCATTCTGCAGTTTTTTGCATGGCAAGAAAAATGAGCTTGGGCTATGATACAGGCATGGAAATGATGGAGGAGGAGTTTGAAGAAGGTAGGAGGACTTATGAACCCTTTAGGAAGCTATCATGTTCGTCGAACCGCATTTTTGAAATCCATTTCTAGCTTCCTTTAATTTCTACAGGAACTTCTTGTAGAAGCACAATGAAGTGGAAAAAATGATGGAGAAATGTGAGGGATGGAAATAGGGTGTTTGCAGGCCTAACCATCAGATTCCCTTTTAAAATTGAATTTGGTTCGTCCGAAGGTTCTACAGGATGTATCCTGTAGCAATTCAAAACTTCCAGTAGAGAACCCTGGAACTTCCTGTAGAAAGCCCAAAACTTCCTGTAAAAAACCCAATTCTGACCTGAATGTTACCAAATCCAAGGAGAGGTGAGTGGCCATGGAGGGAGTGTCTGAAGGGATGTCCTAGAGCCTGGTACAGACTCTTGTCCTCGTTTTGTGTGCCCCTATTTTCCTGTAATGTATTCACTACAACCTGCAATTATTTTA